>CAKNWT010324837.1:3696-16565 GCA_932066315.1 Andricus coriarius | reverse complement strand
TTGAAAAATATGTTTTTTAGAAAAATCGTTTTTTGGTTGAAAATTGTTTTTTTAACTAAAAATTTGAACTATTCTAGTTGAATATTCATCACTTCAGTTGAAAATTCATTTCTTTGATTGACAAATAAACTATTTGATTGAAAAATGGATTATTTTGTTAAAAATTCGAGTTTTTCTTTGTGAAAAATTAATTTTTTTATTGAAAATGTAACTATTTTATTTTCCACTTAAAAATTCAACAATTTTGTTGAAAAGTAACCTTACTGATTAAAAATGTAAATACTTTAGTAGAAAGGTTAACTGTTTGGTTGACAATTAACAATTTTCGTTGAAAATTTGTCTTTTTGGGTCTTCAACTTCAACTATTTTGGTGAAAAATTAATCTCCTTGTTTGAAAATTTAACTATATTCTTAAAAATTCATTTTTCACCAATTAATTTATTTAAAAACAAATTTCACTGTTCCATTTTTGGTTGAAAATGTTACTTTGTTATTTAAATTAAACTATTGTTGGAGGTTAAACTACTTTGTTGAAGATTCTTGATTTTAGTTGAAAATGGTTGGGTTGAAAATTCAACTACTTTGTTATTATTCGTATTTTAGGTTGAAAATTAATTTTTGTATATTGAAAATTGCACTATTTTATTTTTGGTAAGTCTTTCTTAGTTAAAAGTTCAGGAATATTTTCTAAATTCCATTTTTTTATAGAAAATTACAATCCTGCTTGAAAATTCATCCTTTCAGTTCCAAACTGAACTATTTTGTTAAAAATTAAACTATTTGCCTGAAAATGTATGATGTATGTTAAAATTTAATCTTCTTTGGTAAAAAATTAATTTTCTTGCTTATAAGATCATTTCTTTGAATTATGATTGAACTATTTTGTTCAAAACTAGACAATTTTGTTGAAATTTTGTTTTTTATCAGAAATTAATGTTCTCAATTGAAAATGTAAATACTTCTTTTTTTGTCGTTGAAAATTCAACTATTTTGTTAAAAATTAATCTTTTTGCCTTAAAAATGCAACAGCGTTGGTATAAAATTCTACTACTTGGTCGACAATTAACTTTTTCTGTTGAAAATTCGTCTTGTTTGAAAAGAAATTAATCTTCTTTGTTGAAAATTCATTTGCTTTGGTTGAAAATTCAACTACTTGCAGAAAGTCGAACTACTTTCTTAAAAATTCATCTTTGACTTGGAGATATGTCATTTTAGTTGGAAATGCATTCTTTTGGTTTAAAATCTAACTATTTTAATGAGAATTTGTTTGCTTTTTTGGTACAAAATTATTTTTTGTTTTATTTGAAAATGTAACTATTCCATTTTCGGTTGAAAACGGATCTTTTTTAGTTGAAATTTCAGGTAGTTTGTTGAAAAAAAAGGTTATTTTTCGGCTCAAAGATTAATTTTTGTTGAAATATTATCTCCTTGGTTGAAAATTCAGCTATTTCGTTGCAATGTCATTTTCTTTGTCGTAAATTAATTCGAAGTTGAAAATGCATGTAATTATTTAAAAATTTCGGTGTTTTGTTGAAGATTCATCTTTTTTGGTAAAAAATTAATTTTGTTTTATGAAGATTCAGCTATCCGATCAAATGTGGATATATTTTGTTAAAAATTAATTCTTTTTGGTTGAAAGTTCGCGTGAGCCCACTTTGGGCAGAATAATCCACCATAATTTCATGTAATGCAGAGTAATTCCATGCTATCTGAAGTAATCTTAGGTGATACAAAGTAATTCTGTATATAGAGGTAAGCCAGGGTAATCCGATATAATCCGAAGTAATCCATCTTCGCTAGACCGCATTTTCAGGAGTTGTTTTCTCCTAGGTTTCCATGCAATGATAAAAATGCCTCCCACCGTATAGAATATTCTGCTTCTCTGTTTCAGCAGGAGGCATACATTTTCATCATGTCAAACAGCATAAAGCCTTTACCGGCGGTTAATCTCCTCTTGAATCCGATCCAGGATTTAAACCTCAGTGCGCGTTACGTACTTACGCATGTTTGCAGGCGGTTGTCTGGGATAAATTCGTTCGTGCGTATTACTCCTGGGATGCATTGCCATCTAGACATACTTCTAAGTAGAAGCATATATACGGTCGTTCGGACGTATTTAAATAATCTCAACTCCTTTGTACGATCTTGCCGACTTTACCGTCGATCCGTCTCGCACGTGACAGTGCGAGGCGAGGACCTCAGACGAGGGAGTAGTCACCCTCCTCATTGCAATGGTCGTTGACAACATTACATCCGGGTATTCTAACTAAGAACAAGGGATCCTTTTCTTCGGAATCGTCGCCGAAAACCGTTAGGCGAATAGCGACTTTATTTGAGATTCATTTCCTCATATGAAACTCATTTCCTAGGGAGAAACAAATCCTAAAGATGCGCTCCAGAGAAGGTGGGTACCCGTGTGGAAAAATTTCAAGGCAGTCTTGAATCATGCTAAAGCCAGTACAGTTTTTCTAAAGCCTGCCTATTCACGCAATACTAGCCTGGCGCTACACTGGCGCTGTCTAGTTTTGCTACGTGTTTGATTCAAACCTTTCCTCTGTCCAGTCCCAGTCTTGGCGCTATCTACGAGTTCGTTACGAATTCGAATATATACAGATTGTCCAGATTTTAGCTAGTTTCTAGATAGAATCACGGTTTGGACTTGAACAAAAATTACAGAGTTGAATTCAGAAAATACTCATTTTTGAATAAAAGATTTAGGAAATTACAATAGTCGATTGCACAAATGCTAAAGCAATAATTAACTGACCACTTTTACATATTTAAGATAGTAAACAATAATTGTGGAGGGTGATCGAAATCTTAATACCAGAACTGTATTGTTAAGAAAGATTTTTTCAAATGTATAAAAAAATTGTCTTCCAATTGAATTATATAGTAATGTTATAATAAATTTATATTGAATTCATAATAATTTTAATGTGTATAATATTGATGATATTCCAGAAAATCAAATATTATTATAAATGATTTATTTAATTTATTTTAGTTATTTATTTGTTGCGTAAATGATAATTAAGACTAACGTATTAATTGATTGAAATAATAAACAATCATTATTTCGTAACCTTATCGCAAGTAAGATCATACAAACTTTATTTTTTTCAATGATTAATTCACACATCAAGCACTTTTAGGCTTTAGAAAATTGGTCATGTTTTATTGAAATAAATATTAGGATGTAATGAATTGGAATTCATATCCGACAAAAATGAATAAAAATATTTAAATAGATGGCCGAGGTGTTAAGGCGACGGGACAAAGTTACAAGAATATAATAGGAAAGCACATCAGAAGTTCGCACCCGGCCTGTGTACAAGAGATTTTCGGAAACTCATTTCTTCATTTTTTTTTGTACAAAAACTTTTTTTATATTTTTAATTAATTGAAAAATCTATATATTCGACTTTTATGACATAAAAAATAACTATATGATTTAATTATTAATTATTTTTTATCAAAATAGCCGATCTGTCTAGAAACTAGTCGATCCGAGCGTTACATCCCAGTCTAGTCACTGGACAGTCAGCCTGTGGCGCGCCAGTGTCGACTCAAGGCGGACTAGACAGAAACGGTACAGCGCCAAGAAATTTTTACACACGGGTAAGCCTGAATTATTATATCCGATTACGCCTAAGCTAGACTCGGGCGAATTGTCAATCAAGAAGGGTGATTTTTAAACCAAATTCTGTCATTCTCATCATAATACATGAATTTTTAACCAAATATTTACGTTTTTAACCCAGAATATTGAGTTTTTACTGACAAAGAATAATGAAAAAATAAATTAATTTCTCAACTAATTAATTGAATGTCCCAATAAAAAATATAAAATTTCCACGAAAAATGGAATAGTTAAATCTTCATCTGAAAAATAAATTTTCAATAAACTGGTTCAATTTCCAACCAAAGAAATGAATTTGGAACTAAAATAAAGAATCTTCAAACAAAAAAATGACATTTTTACAACAAAATACCCGAACTTTCAACTAAAAAATGAGACATTTCGAACCAAAAATGGAATAGTTTGTATGCAATAGTATATATGAAATTGCCGGTCTCAGTTTGAAAGCTATCTATGTGGTAAAAAATTTAACTAATTGAAATCAAAATCCATCGTTTTGTTGAAAAATGAAAAGTTATTTTTTTACAAAAGAAAAACGAATTTTCAATAATACAGTTAAATTGCCAACTAAAATGATACAATGCCCAACAAAAAAATTAATTTTCAACATATTATATCAACTTTCTTTCAAGCAGTTGAATTTTCAACACAAGAAAATGAATTTTTAACCAAGAAGATTAATTTTCTAACCAAAAACGAATTTTTCACAAAGCACATGAATTTAAAAAGAAAGTTAATTGTTAACCAAATAGTTGAATTTCCAACCAACGTGGTTTAATTTCGACCGAAAAAGACTAATTTTCAATAAAATAGTTCAATATTTACAACAAAAATATACCCGCTTCGCGGGCACATTCTAATTCCGCGCTGGGTGCGCGACTCGCTTCGCTCGCAATTTTGAGCGCGCAACTGTTGGTTCTCGCGCTTCGCGCTCGATAATGTATTTTCCACAAATTTAAGCACAGACCTTTTAAAATTAAAGTTCAAAGCGTTAACAACTGTAATTTGATGATTGCGAATTCTCTTTTGTTAAAGCTCCTTCGGCTTTAACGAACACATTCTTATCACGGATCTCGTGCTTCGCACTCGATTTTGTCAAAAATGTGAACTTTTCTACATTATGTTCAACACTATTATATCTAATGTATATTATATTTACTTCTGTACCTCGATCTGGTACTGCTGTTTCAGATATTGCAAAATAATGTACAATTTTTATTTTTCATGATGACATTCATATTTTCTCCTTACTTTGCACTAATTTTTACTCTCAGCTGCCCTAAAAATGCGCTCAGTTAGAGCGCGTAAATCAAAAACTCAAACCCCTCATAAACTACAATCATAAAGTGAAATTAAACTTGTTCTTTTCAATTTGACTTTAAAGGTGGTTCTCAAAGCACCTAAGGCCTTGACGATTACATTCTTATTGCGATACTCGCGGTTTGCGCTCAACCGTTAGGTTATACAGATGATTGCTTTTGAAAAAATTTTGAGCTGTTTTTTAAATGAGCAACTTCAGTCTATACATTTTTTCTCATAGCTTGTGTCGTTTGTCCAAACATTTTATTTTTTTATTTTTAATGTTGTATTCACGAATAAAACAAAAACTACGAATCCTATCAAAAAGTAATTCATAACAAATTTGTAGATATTTGTAAGGTGCACGAGTTTTATCTCTCTATCTTTTTTTTTATCTTGCATAGTTTGACGGAAAAATGGAGTTTTTGATTTTTCGTTATTTTTAGTGCGATCAGAATTTGAATTTTTTATTTTTCGAAACAATTCAAAAAGTTTTTATAATAATCTTGTAGGGCTCTCAAAAAGAAACGTTTTTTTCCTGTTGACTTTTTTTTATATCGAGCGTTTTTTGGCTTAAAATGTTAATTTTCGGTTGTTTTTTTGGATTTTGAAAACGCTATAACTCTGATAATTTTGATTTTATCAAGAAATTTCATTTGATAAATTGTTTGTCTTTTTGAGTACTATTAATATCCGTACATAGAATTTTCAAATTGAAAAAAGTGGTCTCAAACATTTTCAAAATGTGCTCAGTTTTTGAATTTTTATCCGAAATGTCTGGTTAACGAACTCGTTCTTTATTTTTAGGCCTTGAAAAAGTGTGCCAAAGCACAATCCAATCTGATAAATCTTTCGAAAGTTATCGTGCCTACACGATACTACAGACAGACAGACACCTTCGTGAAAACCATTTTTTCTGGCTCAGGGGGGCCTCAAAACGTCAACATTTGATTTAATCCTCAAAATTCATTTTTCACATAAAAACAATACTTTCTCATTGAGATGAGAATCTAAAAAACGAATTTTCAACAAAATGATTAAGTTTTCAAGAAACGAGATGAATTTTCAACTAAGAAAGAAAGAAAGTCTAACCATTTTGAGTTAAGAATTTTTCTTTTGTAGTTAAAAATATAATTACTTTGTTGCAAATTCAACGTTTTCATAGAACATAACTTGTTGGTAAATTATTATATTTCAGTGTGAAAAATTCAACTGTTTTGTAGAAAACTTATCCGAAACATCATTCATGGATAAAAATGTGATTCTTTAGTTGAGAATTCGTCTTTTTGGTATTTTCAACTCTTTTGGTAGAAATTTCATATTTTTTGGTTAAAAATTCAAACGTTTGGTTAAAAGGTAGCCTGCTTTGATTAAGGATTCCCATATTTTGTTGAAAAATCGACTGTTTTTTATAAAAATTCAACCAATTAGTTGAAAGTTAGAATACTTTCTTAAAAATTCATTTTTTTGTCAAAAATTAAATTTTTTTGTTGAAAATTAGCTGTTTTGCTTCAAAATTCATTTTGTAACCGAAAAATTAACTATTCATAATTTTGTAAAAATGTATTCTTATGAATTAAAAATTCAACTATTTGGTTAAAAATTCATATATTTTGTTGAAAATTTACTGTTTGGTACAGCATCAACCTTCTGGGTGAAAAATTTAAACTTTTGGTTGCAAATTCGACTATTTATGATAGTGAACAGTAATTTTTTTGATGAAGAATTATCATTTTAGTTAAAAATGTATATCTATCATTGAAAACTTAAATATTTTGTTAAAAATTATATATTTTTGTGGTCATAAAATATTAATCTTTTCGCTGAAAATTCAACTATTTTGTTAATATTTTACCTATTTTGTTGAAAATACATTACTTTTATTTGTATAGGTTGAATCTTTTCTCGACTTTTCTCTAAATTCTAATATTTTTGGATTTTTGTGTGTACACATTTTTCTTACGTGAGATCTTCCAGCCCCCTCCACTCCCCATCACAAGAAACAGTAAGATTTTATTTAAAAAAAAAATTGGTCCGCATAAAATTCATTCATGCTTTCAAAAATGACATTCAAATCTGACAAACATCCTCGTATAAATTCATATTATTTAAAATTCTAACAACACATAAATTACTTTTTTCTAAGGAAAATGCAAATATTCTTCTATTAAACGCAAACTGCAAATATTCTTCTATTAAACGCAAACTGCAAACGGGAATTTGAAGATAAATCCTCATTGAAATCAAGATAGCGTCTCAAGGGAGACGTTAATCGCGCAAACGAGGAACTATCGAGTAAATAATCGATTAATCGATTAGGCTTTTATCAATCCTCTTCTACTCCTCCCTTCAGATCCGGACATTCGAGTGCGTCCCAACAATTAGCCTGAGAAGGAACGAGCGAGCCGACGATTTGTCCCGCGAGATTTATAGCTTCATACATGCGAGTCCCGCGATGCCGGGATCTTTTCTCTTCCTTTCTCGTATTTTCTCCGGCTCTCTTCAATTCCCTCTTTCTCTATTTCTTTCCAGCGAGTTGCAGCAGCCCCGCTTGAGAAAAGGCCGAGATCTCCTTCCTTATGGTATACTCGTATGGTTTATCCCGTGAAGGTACTTTGACGGGTGCCCATCGCGATCGCACGACGGATCTTCAACGAGATCGCGAGATCCTCCTCATGCGTGTCTACCAAGAATCCTTGGTGGTTTACTAGAATGCCTGGGAAAGAGGCAGGTTAAATTATCATTGGTATTTCTTCCTGTTGACGGTCGGCGGGGGATCGCTTTGACCATTTCCAAGCCGTGGAAAATTGTCAACCGTCGTTCCCTGCCGGAACGTCTCGGATGGAAATGTCTAAAACCCGTCAGCCAAGCGACGAACGTAAACAAAATTCCTGACAGGGAAAGGTAGATGTCAAGGAGTTGCCAACTGATTGAGTTACCGCCTTAGATAGAGAGAAAAAGATGGAAAGCGGTAGTTGAGTTTTCATTGTCTTTCACGTTGAGTGTTGTGAAATATATTACGAGAGAGTGAAACTATTGAAGTATTGATGTCACTGCCTCAAAACTAGATAAAATTCAGTACGTTGCTTTTTCAAACACATTCAAATTATTGTGAGCAACTTTTAGGATTTTCGAAATTGTGACTGGGTAGTTTAGAGCAGTGTAGTGCGCCTAAATGCCAGAGTGAGTCAACAGAATCAATTTGAGTATTTTCACTCCACACTATTATTCATAGGTTAACCCTAACTTATGAAAATTTTCTTCACCATTTCAAAAATGAACAGAATGCAGAAAAATACAATAAAAAAGATGCAATGCCAAGAACTAATTGTAAATTAAATTGAATTACTTTGTCTCCACATGGTCCCTTATCTCGCTGGGAATCAAGACAGATCACCTTTAGAGGGAGCTTTTAGGAAGATAAGTGATTTGACATCGTCTTTGAAGTAGGTATCAAGAGTAAGAGATGCTGTTTTCAGCGGTCCCAAAAACAAAAGACTGGCGCGTGTATGTGAAAAAAGCTTAGATGCGGACATGGGACAAGCTTGAAGAAAGCAGGAAGATCGCAGCAAAGTCCAAGGGGTTCGCGGTCGAGACCCCTAAGGAATGCAACGGCGGCTCGAATTAATAGATCGAGAGACCCGGGCGAATTTATCCGCTTCGAGGCGGCGAGTTTAAAAGCACGCGGGACTCCTTTGCATCTCGATCTTCTCTCGCGGCCCCCGCGAGGAGAGAAAGAGAGTCAAATGGGTACGGAGAGTTTTTCGCATGCAGGATATTGCCAACGGGAATTCCCCAGAGGATATCCTGTCGTCTTAAACCTAAGTTCTGAGGGATAATTTTTCAGATTTTTTTAGGGAATTACACTGTATAACAAAAACAAAAAGTCGACATATTTTTCACGAGATATAGTATAAATTGTCGGTTTAGCAGTACTATGAAAAGTTTCATACATGTGGAATTTCTCGTGCGTCCTTAAAATCGGATTTCATTTAAAAAAACAATTTTTGGTAGGTGCTCACTAAAAAAAAAGATTTGGTTGAACCAACCAGAATAAAGTTTCAATGATTCCCCTGCTTTTGATTCTGGTTAGAAATGTCAGAAGCTGCTGGTTAAACAATTTTTAGTTGTTTGAACTAGTTTTTTCGGGTAAATTTTACCAGAATTTTTGGTTGAACTAACCAGAAGCTGTTACCAGACAGTTTTCTGGTAGCGTGGTAATATAACATTCTGGGCAACATAACCAGATATTTTGGTAAATTTAACCAGATGTTCTGGTAAAATCAACAAATAGACCTACAATTTATACTATCTTTCGATACAATTAAACTGATACAATTTGAGTAAATAAATTTAAAAATAGAATGAAATGTATTTCGGGCTAGGTTATTTCACTGACTTTAATTCAAAACCTCATCTAGCATTTTTTGGTTGCACCTTTATCACCAATCGTGAGCTAAGCGCGCATATATTTTGTTGATTTAAGGAAAAAAAAAGTTTTAATAAGAAATTCAAATTTCGAATAACTATAGTTATTCGAAATAACAAATAAATAGCTATTTATTTGTTAAAAGTTGTTAAACAGTTAAATTACAGCCCAAATTCGATTCTGAAATCTGAAAACAAGGAAGTAAGTATTTTATCAGTATTATCAGATGTGTTGAAAAATAATCCAGAAGATGGTATTTATATTAAGGATTTTATAAAATTAATTTTTTTCTTCACTTCACATTTAAGAACAATTTTTCCTTTTGCTGGATTCTACAAACTATTAGGAAAATTTTTAGAAAATTTAAAAGATATTTACGACTTTTTAAAGTTTTCGTTAATATCTCTTAAAATTTTTTTCCTATAATTTCTAACAAATTCTGCAAAATTAAAAAAAAAATTACCGTAAAGTCTTCCGGATTCTTTGTTGACAATTTTGAAAACCTTTGCAAATGTTCTAAAATCTTTTTAATATTCTCTTGAAGAAATTTTTCAAAATTGAAAATCATTAAAAATTTTCCTAGAAACCTTGGGACATTTTTTTGTTCTCTTCAAACCTTTCAAAACTCTTAAATAGCGTCTAAACTAGTTGTTCCAAATCTCCATAGACATAGATCTACATTTTTACCTGAATTTGTTGAAATTTTTTCAAGTTTTAAATCTCTTTTTACTCTTATTAAAGCTTCTAAATATTTATTTTATTTAATTGAATTTTTTTAAATATTGTAATTTTGCAAAATTGAAATATTTTAGTTAAAAATATTCTCCACTCTTCTTTGAAATTTTTGGAAATCATTTGCAATGTTTTGAGATCTTTTCCTATTTTCTCCTAAAATTCATTTTTTCAATTTTAAATATTCAATTTCTAATATGCAAAATTGAAAATATTTGCTTAAAAATCTTTACATTCTTTCTCAAAATCCATGAATCTCAAAGAAAAAATTTGTTATTCTCTTCAAGAATTTCAAAATTCTCAAAAATCTGCTAAAATTCTTGTTCCTAATCTTCGTTGATCAATATTTTGTCTAAGATGTTCTGCAATCTTTTCAAATTCTTCTTAAATATTTTTTTAATTATGCATATTTACAAAAATTGCCGTGAAATCCACCAAGATCTTTTAAATATTCCTTTAAAATTAATTTTTCAAACTCTTCAGAAAATACAAAACCCTTGGAAATCTTAAGGGAATTTGTTTATATCACTCAAATCTATAAATATAAATATTTTGATTACAATTTTTTAAAATATTTTTGAAATCAAATTTTTTTATATCCTTACAAGACTTCTAACTATTGCTTGAACTTAATCGAATTTATACTACAAAAATTTTATCTTGCAAAATTTGACAACTTTTGCTTTAAAATCTTCTGCATTCTTATTCAGAATTTAAACAAATAATTTGAAATCTGTTGAAGTCTTTTTCAATTTTCTTTTAAAATTAATTTTTGAAAATAAAATGTCATTTGACATTTTCTCAGGAATCTTAAGAATTTTTTTGTTTTTCTGGTTCTATTAATACATTTAAAAACTTTTAAAGAGGGTCTTTTTCGAAATCATACAAAATCTACATTTTATTTTAAATTAAACCATGCTCTGACGACTTCCAGACAATTCAAAAGTTTTATTAAATTAATTTCCGGATGAAAAACTTATGGTTACGTTTCGAGACCAGTCTAGTCACATCATCAGACCTTGGTTAAAATTTGAAATCGGGAGGAAAAAAATATTTAATTGGTGTATAGAAAACACATTGAGAAAGTCCAGTGTGAGTGCTCATATTTATTTTAAGATTTCTTAAAGAGATTGTTCTTAATTATGTAATGAATGTGGAGTAAAAAATCAACCGTTGTAAATATTTACGAAAAAATTAACATTCGGACTGGAAACTTTGTATAATAAAACCTTTTGTTAAAGTGGAAGGGAGGGTGATCTCCACTTCCATCTTGCTGTGAAGTGGATATCGCTCTCCCTTCCACTTTAACAAAAGATTTTATCATAAAACTTTTCCAGTCCGAATTTTAATTTTCTCTAAAATATTTACAACAGTTAATTTTTTACTCCATATTCATCACATAATTAAGTACAACCTCTTTGATCAATCTCAAAATAAAAAGGAGCACTCACACTGGATTTTTTCAATGTATAAAAGGAATGTGAGTAGAGTGAATGACGCCTGAAACAAAGACCTTGGATACTAATGGGCCCAAGTGGGGAACCACACATAACAATTTTGTGAGGCTTTCCACGTGGGGTGATCGCTAGAGAGATTGATCAGCAACCTGGGTCGGAGCAGTGTTGCGGAATGAACGTGTTGTTTAAATAAATAACGCGAGCGCTCTAGATCAATCTAAAATCAATACCTTACACCTATATACCTATCTACCCTATACCTATATACCCATCCACATACTACTATTTTCCAACCGAGCAATTCACGCCTACCCCAAAAGGGAAACGGCTTAATGGTATAATAATAATAATAATAATCTTCTATACACCAATTAATTATTTTTTTCCTCCGAATTTCAAATTTTAACCAGTGTCTGATGATGAGACTAGATTGGTCTCGAAACGTAACCGTAACATTTCATCCGGAAATTAATTTAATAAAACATTTCAATGGTCTGGAAATCGTCGAAAAATGATTTAATTTTCCACATTCTTTGGTTTCTCTGAGACGTAAAACAAAATAAGACAACATACCATCTCTCATAGTCTTTACATACATTTTATTATATATTTTTTTAAATCTTTTACATATTTAAATTATTGTCAAATCTTTTCAAAACTATTAAAACTTCTAATCATATTTTGAAATATTTCGGTGTTCCTAAAATCTCTAAATCTTGTCAAATTAAAGAAAAATTGGCTTAAAATCTTCCAGATTATTTTTTTTCTACTTTGAAATCGCTAAAGCTTAAAATTAATATTTTCAAATAAAAGCTACATGATTTTAAATTTTCCCAGAAATCTTTTTGTCGGTACCGAAAAATTACAAATTATAGTGTGGTAACAAAATGTTAAAAACAAAATTATTTCCTAATATTAAAAAATCGTTTACAATCAAAATTGTCTCTTTTATCAATAGTGTTTAGAAACATTTGAAAATAAATTTCATCATGAAATAAAATTACTTATTTGAATATTTTGACGATAAAAATTGAAGTCGTTTGTCAAAGAAGGGCCTGATTAGTATATTGGTTAAAATGAAACTAAACACGCAAAAGGAGCCTAATGCCTGTCATCTAATGAATTTTGCAATAAAAAGTATAATGACGACCTCTAATTACTCTTAAAATTGATTTCAAAAGTATGATGATTGTCGAAAAGCGGTCTAAGTATAATAATTTTTATTGTTCTCTGATATTAGAGGTTAGAATATAACTCACGATAAAAATGGGGCATGCCTGATCAAAAAACTGAAAATAAGTTCAACCTC
>CAKNWT010324835.1:1885-13397 GCA_932066315.1 Andricus coriarius | reverse complement strand
ATAAACAAAAATGAATTTTTAACAAAGTAGTTTAACTATCAAACAAATAATTTAATTTTTAGCGAAAAACATCATTTTTTAACAAAAAAGTTGCATTTTCATCAAAATAATTTTTTCAACCAAATAGTATGTAGAATTTTTAAGCAAACGGAAAGAATTCCAAACAATAAATATTATAGTACGCTTTTCAAACAATGAAAATGAATTTTTAACTAGAAACAGTTGGATTTTCTTTATTGTGTTCTATTAATTCAGTTTGAATTTAAGCGGAAAAACGAAAAAATGGAAAGTTTTTTGAAAACAGGGGAAAAAAACTGTTTAAAAAGAGGAAAAGAGGGGAATAGGGGAAAGGGGAAAAATGTGGAGTTTGAAATATAAAAGTGAGTTTCAAACACATTAAGTTATTTTTAAATTGTATCATTGCAGGGCCATCTTTCGCAAAATTCGCAAACTTTATTAAAGTTTATCATCAGGAAACGTACTTTCACTAAGCCCCCCACCCTCCTTCTTACCAACAGTAGTTTTTGGTGCCACCCCATACCACCCATAAATTTGGTAACGTACTTTACAGGCGACCCCTTAGGGGAAACCTTTCTACAGTGGATAATGCAACCTTCAGTGGATAACGATTAATTATGAGCACAAATAAAAGAAAATTAATTAATTTTAATTTCAATTTATTAACAAGTATAGTTTCCTAATTATAAATTAAACTAAATCAATTATTTTACACACTAGTATTTATAATTTTAGGTTTATAAATATAGGTTGCATTATCCACTGCAGGGAGGTTTCCCTCTTTGTTTATTCAATTATTATTATTTTGTGAATTTATGAGTATTAAAGTTAATATTAACACTAATATTACTCTCTAAATCTGAATTAGTAGAAAACTACTAATTGGTAGTAGTCTTCTACTAATTCAAATAATGCCGATTCGTTTACTAGTAATTAGTAAAAATCTACTATTTCAATGAGTAATAATAAATGACTAAATGAATTAGTAACTATACTAAAGGAATTGGTAATGCAACTACTAAATGAATTGGTAAATGTAATGCTGGTTACTATTTTAAACGGTAGTTTCAGGTAAATTAAAAAAGTTATTTTACAATGAAGAGAATTTTATTTAAATACATTAATCTATGAATTTAAATAATAAGTCGAAGAAATTTCCATTTTATCTTCTTATACTTGAAACTTAGTGCCTATTCAGGTCAAATTAATGTGGGTCCTGTATTAAATTAAATTTCAACCGTTTCAAATTCATAAATTTCATAGTAAAATTTTTCCATTTCAAACAAAATAGGTGAATTTTTAACCAAATAGTTGAAATCCGAATCAAAAAGATTAAATTTCTACCATAAAAGACGATTTTTTAACAAAATACATGATTTCTCAACCAAATAGTTGAATTTTGAACTAAAAAAATATCAGTTTTCAACCAAAAATGGAATAGTGAAATTTGCAGTTAATCAATTAATTTTTCAGAAAAAAAACAACAAATTTTAAACTAGAATTTTGAATCTTTAACTGAAATAGATGAATTCTGATCGAAAAGGATGCATTTTTACAAAAGAATAAATTTCAACCAAGTAGTTTTTATCTTAAATCTAAAAGATGAAATTTCAACTAAAAACATAAAGGTTCAAACAAGAAGGTTAATTTTGAAACATAAAGAATAATTTTCTACCAAAAAATACGGTTTTTTAAAGAAAAGATATGTATTTTCAACTAAAAAAGACAAACTTTCAACCAAATAGTTTAATTTTCAGGTAAAAAAATTAATTTTCAACAACAAAATTTCCTACTAAAAAAGACAAACAAATTTTCGGCCAAAGTGATAAATTTTTTAATAAAATGATGAGTCTTGTACTGGAATAAATGAATCTTCAACTGGAGTAGATACACTTTAAGTCAAATAGATGCATTTTAAACAAAAGAGCTTATCTTTCAACCAAGTAGTTATATTTTCAACCATAAAGTTAAATTTTTAACTAAAATTGTACATTTTTAACTAGAACACTTACATTTTTAACAAAAAATATCAATTTTCAACATAAAAATTAAATTTCTCAGTTTCAATTTTCGGTTGAAAAATTAATTTTCTACCAAGCTTATAAATTTTCAACTAAAATGATGAATCATTGACTGGCATAGTTTAATTTTCAACTAAAAATGGTAATATTTCAAACTGAAATTGGATGGTTCAAGTTTAAATTTTTTATTATGTTCAACTAAAAAGATTAAATTTTAACTACAATGTTAGAATATCAGAATATCAGAGCCAGTTAAATTTAATAAAAAAACCTACTTTTCCACATAAGTTTAATTTTCAACTTGAACAAATTTGCCAGTCGTCAAGGGAGAGAAAAAATTGCAAACAAGCTGTTGAATTTTCAAGCAAAGAGATGAATAATTGAATTTTCAACTAAAAACGATCAATTATCAAACATAATAGTTCAATAAATAAAAGTATGTAGATACTTTTATTTTAACTCATCCGAAGTTTACCAATACGGCGGTCCAAAAAAGGCTTTTTTGAAGACAAAAGAAACATGAAAAAAGACTTAAAAATCATCGATACAATGATTTTATGACAACCCAATTTTTTTTATTTTGAACAAATTATTAAAATTGTAATAAAAATCTCATTTTATTTTCTATTACAGATTTTCTACAATAATAATAATTTTAATATTTTAATTTCTGAGGACGCTGTTATTCTACCTGATTTCACGAGTTCACATTTTGGCCTCGATTTTGGCCGCACTGAAAAAATGGATGCGGTGTACTGCAGCGCAGCAGATCTCAATACCGTTTCAGTTTTATATAATGCATCGTTCATACACAATTATTATTATTAAAACTATATAAACTTAGAATATAAGTTATTAAAAGATTATCGTTACTCAATTAAATCTCAAAAAACAGCAGAAAGTGTTAAAAAAATTATTAAATTATGTTTCCATAGCAATTCATTGCTACTCATTGAATTAGTAAGTCGGCACTACTAAACAGATTAGTAGAATCCCCTTACTAATTCATTTAGTAACATAAATCTTACCATGTCATTCAGTAGAAACTGATAAAATTACTAATTTAACAGTCAGATAAAATGCTACTGATTGCATTAGTAAAATTTCTGCTAATTCGGATTTAGAGAGTACAAGGCACTATGAAAAATTATTAGGTAAATTACAAGTAATACTGTTTCAATGATCAATAAAGTAATATAAATTTTTTACATTTAATGCACTAGGTAATATAGTAAGCAGTAGATTGCGCTGGCAAACAGCTACTTAAAATAAAATCTATCTCTTCCAATAATCTGTTCTGATAATCTATTCTATAAAAGGCTTGAGGTAATTTATGCACGGCGCTGAATCGAAAATAATAATGAAGAAATGTATCTTTTAACGGCAATAGGAGACAGTTGAAGGACGTGAACTGAAAAAATGCAATCCTGTCTTGGTAGTTGCGTGTTGATAATATCGAGAAGAATGACAAAAGCAAGGGCCTTAAATTGGAAGATGCACGATTACCCAGTAGCAACCGTGCGCGACTGTCTCGTCGGTGGCCCCAGCTGCGAATGCAAATAAGATCCAGACATCGGGCCCCATGCAGCAAGACGGAAATAATATTCCACGTAATTTATAATTCGCGACACGCGATGAAACAAGTTCTGATTTCTCGAGTAATTAAAATTGCCCCCAGCTCAATTTGTTTAATTCAACCTCCTTTCCTCACTACCCATCATCGAAATCGGACCCGACTTGTAATGAACACATTATGTTTCTCACGCCCACTCAGAAAAGGCCCCGTCAGCAGTGAGTACTTTCGCTAAGAGAAAGATAGTTTCTTACATTATACATTCACGAAACGATCCAGCGCCTGAATTTTCAAGTTTGCATATTCAAAGAAACTAAATTTATATCACCAAATGTCATTGCGCCCGAAAGTGTTATACTTCTTTTCATAAAAATGCACTCTTTAAGTTAACGAAAACATCCCTTAATACGTTTCAAAACGATACACTAAATACAGAGAACAAATGTTTTAAGAGAAAGGGTATTGTTTTAAGAAAAGGGGGGCTCGTTTAACAAAATAATAAACATAAATTTGAATAAATATCGTCAAATGGGGTAACTTCGGACATGCGGGGCAAATTCGGCCATTCCTAAATTTATAGTTTAAATTACCTAAGGTGGGTGGTTTTAACCAAAATCTAAAATCAGTTAAGGCTTGAAGCGATTTCAAATTCTTAAAACAGTTTTGAGTAATTTATCTTATCAATTCAGGAAGTCCAAGGGTGTCCGAATTTTCAGTGAAATGGATTAAGTGAAATGATTCAATGATTGAAAAGATTCAGTGAAATAGATTAATTAAAATTGTTTAAAAATAATTTTCAACCAAACCGTGGCATTTAAAATCAAATAGAATTTGCAGTCAAAAATGAGGAATTTTCTAGACTATCAACCTGAAAAGTTGAATTAAAAAAAGATCATTTTCAACCAAGAAAGATATATTTACAACCAAATAATTGAACTTTCAAGCAAAAGAGGCGAATTTTGGACAATAGTAAAGTTTTCAAGAAAAAAAATTTGAACAGTAGACTCTTAAACCCGAAAATATGAGTTTTTAACAAAAAATATAATTTTCAAATATGAAAGATGAATTTTCAATCAAACAGTTGAATTGAAAATAAAAAAAAATTTAACCAAGCAGATGCATTCACAGCCAACTAGTTGAACTTTCAAAATACATAAATTTCCAACAAAATAGTTGAATTTTCTTCAAAATAGCTGAATTTTTGACTAAATAGTTTAATTTTTAAACTACCAGGATGAATTTTCAACCAAATAGTCGAATTTTCCAACCAAAAGAATTATTTATTCAACCATAAACAGTTGCATTTTAAACCAAGAAAGGTTAATTTCAAACCAAATATTTGAATTGAAAAAAATTCCAATGAAACATTTGCATTTACAATAAAATATTTAAGCAGAGACGAACTTTCAATAAAATGTTTTAATTTGTAACCAAATAGTTGAATTTTCAACCTAGTGTTCAAATTTTCATATAAAAAATATTAAACCTCAACCAAAAGCATTTTCATTTTTAACCAAATAGTTGAATCTTCAGGTTTAAAAGATGAATGAATTAGAAAACGCAGTTGAATTATTATAAATTTTAAAGTCTAATTGTCAACAAAAATGATAATTTTTATCCCAGATGAATTTTTAACAATATAACTTTGTTTTTTAGATGAAAATTTAAACTTTTTAGATAAAAGTTGTCTTTTAGGCCCAAAAAGATCAAATTATAACGAAAAAAAATTTTGCAAATACGATAGATGAATTTTGTATTAATTAGTTCAATTTAAAAATAATCATTTTCAACCAAACAGTTGAAATTCAAACCAATTAGTTTGATTTAAAAAAAAATAGTTTTCGAACAAACAGTTACATTTGTAATCAAATAGTTGAACTTTCAGTCAAAAGAGAAAAATTTTTAACAAAATAGTTTAGTTTAAGGATGGCTGTACAGAACTAAATAACCAACAAAATTTGAATTTTTCATGTGCGGAAATGGATTCTGTAATATCGAAATCACTTCAATCTCAAGCTAAAGTATTACCGAATTGAAGCCAAAAATGTTTGATCAAAAAAACTTATCCCACTTCGATGAAATAAATGTGGAAGTTGAAAATCTCAAAGTCGCATTGACCTAAAATTCGAGCAGGCTCAGCTTTAAATCGCGATAAAAATTCAGTTCTCAGTTAAATTAAAAAATAAAAACACGATCCCGAGATATTAAGTATCCACATAAGGCTAAAGAAAATTTTATTTAAAAAAGTTAGCCAATTTCGAGAAAATCTACTGAGAAATTTAAGATTAAAATTTCATGTGTTTTAAAAATCGATTTCTATAGCAATTAAAAATAAAATTTTAAATTTGTTCGAAAATTAAAATTCGCTCCCGAGATATAGGGATGTTGAATGTAAATAAAAAATGTTCATCCGCAAAAATGATCCTCTTCCGTAAACAAAAGAAAATAGATTTTTATTTCATTGAATGATAGTGAGTTTAAAAAATATCAATGTTAAAAGGTTGAACAAAATTATTACAACGTTGAAAGTTTAAGTTAATTTCAAGTAAAATGTTATTAAAAGTTATTGTATCAAAAAATGAGATTTTGAAAAAAAATGCTCAACACAATTCGTATTTAATTTTTAATAAAGCCATTTTTGATCAAATTGTTGGTTATCTTGTTCTTTACTGCCATCCTTTAATTTTCAACCAAATAGTTGCACTTTTATTTAAAAAAGATGAGTTTACAACAAAGTAATTGAATTTTCAACCAAATGGTCTAATTAAAGAACAAATAAACTTAAACAAAAAACAGTTGCATTTTCATCAAATAGTTAAATTTGCAATCTAAAAAGACACAGTTTTCAGACTATGGTTGAATTATTAACCTGAAAAGTTGAATTTTGAACAAAATAATTAAATTTTGAGACAATTGTAGAGTTATTGACCGAAAAAAAAAACTTTTAACCAAAAATAGTTGGATTGTCTTATTGAGTTATCTTAATTTAGTTCGCATTTAAGCGCAAAATTAAGAAAAAGGAGAAATTTCCTCAAAACAGGAGAAGGAAGAGCAATCCTTAAAATAGGGGAAAATAGGGGAATAAGGGCAAGAGTGTGAAGTCTGTGAGCTCTAACGAAAGTAATACTTTCTTCTTGTGTATCACTGATGGATTTTTAATTCTACACTACCGTCGTAAATTGTGCGCACGACTCTTGTGAGCGCTATTAAAAATCACTGCTGACTTCGAACCAGGATACTTCCGTGAAAAAAAGAGATAGGACATTTAAAAAAAACAGTTGGAAAGCTTATGGAATTCCACGTCTACTGGTACCCAACAAATATTTTTTTGACCTTCCGAAAATAATACAGCACATGAGAAGTTTAAAAACAAAACTCAAAATTTTCTCAAATTTTCTACCTCAACTTCAACTTTTAGCACGACCTAGGGAAATTGGTTTAAAAACCTCAAAATTATACGACATCGAGCCTAAAATCTTATTTTTAATTTAAGCCAAGAAACCTTAAAAAATCTGCATAGGTACACGAGATATGATTGAAAATGTTCAATCTTATCTGAGCTCAATTGTACAGTAATTGTGTCAATTGTGAGTAATTGAGCTCAGATACGATTGAACATTTTTAATCATATCTCGGGTACACATAACGATTTTTTCAGTTTTCTTGGCTTAAATTAAAGATAAGATTTTAGGCTCGATGTCGTATAATTTTGAGGTTTTTAAACAAATTTCCCTAGGTCGTGCAAAAATTGAAGCTGAGGTAGAAAATTTGAGAAAATTTTGAATTTTGTTTTTAAACTTCTCATGTGCTGTATTATTTTCAGAAGGTCAAAAAAATATTTGTTGAGTACCAGTAGACGTGGAATTTCATAAGCTTTCCAACTGTTTAAAAAAAATGTCCTATCTCTTTTTTTCACGGAAGTATCGTGGTTCGAAGTCAGCAGTGATTTTTAATAGGGCTCACAAGAGTCGTCCGCACAATTTCCGACGGTAGTGTATAAGAGTGGCTTTTCTTATACATTATATAAAATTAAATTTACACCTTTTTAGGGGATCGTAGCCACAGGCAGAAACCCTTATAATAGTTCCGGTCGGGTATCCGTCCGCCCGTCGTACTTTTTTTCAAAAACGAGATGTGAGGGGAACTCACAACTCACAATTTTCAACTCACAAAATCACAACTCACAAGTCTAAATTCTCAACGGAGGGAAAGTATAAGAAATTAGGGTAGGGGGGGTGTAGGGGAAGTAAGGGTAAATGATAGTATGGGATGTAGAAGAAATGGTGGAAAACGAGGGGAGGGGAAGTAAGGAGAGCGAAACTAAGAGAAGTAAGGGGAAATGAAGGGCTAGAAGAAGTGAGGCGAAATATAGGGGGAACTGAGAAAAAGGGAGAAGAAGGAGAAGTGGATGAGGAAGAAGTTGGGAAAGGGAGAAGAAGCAAAGGTAGAAGTGTGAGAATGGGAATTATGCGATGGGAAGGGTATGTAGGGAGAGTAAGAGAGCCTACTTAAATTAATTTTTTTACAATTTAGTCAGCAGTCATAAAGGAAAAGTAGTTTCCTGTTTTTAACTTCTCAATTATATACATAAAAATATTTAAAAGTCTTCTCACGATTATTTCTTTCAACATTTTCATTTTTGCAATAATAATTAAAACTAGTTTGATTCAATTAACAACTTTCTTGACAAATGATTTTACAAGATCATGCATCAGAAGGAAATCGATCATGAATGAAAGAGAGCGAGAATATTCGATCGATATCAGTCGATTATTTCCTAACATGATTTTTAATGAAGGTATTAATGGTCGATGATTAATTGTACTACTGTTTGAGCAAAATTGATCATGTAATACTGAAACTCACTTTCATCACCCAGCGATCTGTATCGATCTGTATTATGTTTTCCAAAGCACAAATCCGAGGATTGTATTACGTGAGCCTGCTTTTCTCCTGTGAAATAGAGAGTACTTCTAGGATTATAAAAGTCGCAGAATGTATAGTACAAGTTGGAAGGTATTATGAGACTTTTTGCCATTTTTAAACCCATTGGCCCTTCGGCTAGGAAACGTT
This sequence comes from Andricus coriarius, assembly GCA_932066315.1. Taxonomy (NCBI): domain Eukaryota; kingdom Metazoa; phylum Arthropoda; class Insecta; order Hymenoptera; family Cynipidae; genus Andricus; species Andricus coriarius. The sequence goes on along the minus strand of CAKNWT010324835.1, from coordinate 4,712 downwards.
GTTTCTTATCCTGGGACAGGCCTGGTAGGCGGATAAGTTACTATTGCTGGGGAGTCAGGCAGACGACCTGGTTGGGGGAGGTGAGGGAGGAAAAAGAGACTCTGAGATAGCATTAGGTTCGCTAAACCGTCCTGAGCGAGGTTACTCGAGAGGATGGTGTACCCAATAAAATTCGAATTCAAACGCACTCCATATAGCTGGATATCGAAGAGGTGCTTTTACTTCCGGTATGCTCGGGAGACAAGAAAAAATCTAGCAGTTCCTTCCTATTCCGATATAAATTCCAGTAAGTGATAAGAATGTCTTTCTGGAAGTACTTGGAGATGAAATGTATAATACCGTCTTCCGAATTGGGTGTACTATTAAAGTATTGATATTTACTGATTTAGAGCGGCCGCAAAACTTCATTTTCAAAATTCCCTGATTTTTGGCTGACTAATTTTTCATTTTTCCTGACCATTAATATTTAAATAGGAAAATTCTAAACCGCAGGGTTGTTGCAGAAGTCGGATTATAAAATTCCAGAACAATTGCCGGTTTTTCAGGTCAAATTTTGACAAATATAAGAAAATTCTACTCAAAATTGTAACATAAATCTATTTGAAAGCCTTGTATTTTTTCCAATATGATTTCCAGAATAATTATTTTTCACTGCGGGCGGAAATGATCCTCGTGTCTGTTTTTTAAGCTGTTGCTAAGGTGCCTTATTTTTTATAACATTAATATGAATTTTTCGTTTGTTATAATAACGCGAAAGAGAATAAAATGCAGCGTCTAATAAGCTCAAGTTGAAGGAAAAACCTCAAATTGAGATGTTTTTCGTAAAATGGGTATAACTCTAAAAATAATTAACGTTTTTTAATGTTCTTGGGCTCATTTCAAAGATAACTCTCCACAATATTTTATTAAATTGTTAAGATTTTTTTTAATTTTGCCCCTAAATTCTGCCCTTGGATCAATCTTGGTGCAAGAAAGTCGCAAAATTTCAAAAATGTGCGAATACAAACATTTTTTTTAAATCACTTATTATATTTAATAAATTTTTGTAATACTTGTGAAAATATTATTGTTATAAAATTTTTTAAATTATGTGGCGAGTAAAATAATAGAAAATTACCTTTAAAACTAGCTAAAGAACTATAAAACTGTTGATTATTTCCAAAGTTATTCCAATTATTTGAAATATTGAATTTTTAGATCTTTTTGCAATATCTTTTTTCTTCATTGACATTTTGCTTTCAACTTGAGCTTAATAAACGCAGAATTTTATTAAAATACAAGAATTTTTTTTAATGATTATTCCTTATATTTTAATACATTTTAGTAATATTCATAAAAATACTATCGTTTTTAATTTTTTTAAATTATGTGAGTATTATTATTTGAAATCGTACGACTTTTTTGCACCAATTTTGGACCTAGGGTATAATATAGGAAAAAAATATTATAAATATTTCAACAATTCAGCACAAAAAAAATCGAGAATGATATTGCACCATTTTTAATATAGAATCTTTTAACCAAAAAAATAACCAAATGTAACTAATTTCTTATCCAAAAAGTGACTTATCTGCATTATTATTAGTATGACAAATGTTAATTCATAAAAATGCATACTGAATTGAAAACAAATCAAGACATTTCCGAAGAATTTAAAAGAAATTAAAACGATTAAGGATAAATTAATAAGAGTTTACAGTGAATTTCAAATATATTCAAATAAATCGCAAAAAATATTTGAAAATCCCCACAAATCTTTGAAATCCTACAAAATTTATAACTCTTTCCGAATAAATGCTTTGAAACCCGTTAAGATATTAAGAAATCTAGTAAAATTAAACGAAATCCTGAAAAATTTATTAAAATATCTTAAGAGCTTTTAAAACTCCTTAAAATCACTCAAAAACCTTGAAAATGATGTAAAATCCCTTGGAATCTTTTGAAACATCCTAAAATTTTATATGAGCTATAAAAAAGTTCCATATCGTCCAAAATTCTACAAAATTCTTCACATTTAAATTTCTTCAAAAGGTTCCTAAGTCCCGTAAAATTATTAAAATACTTAAAAATTCCTTGAAAATATTCTATCCCTTGAAAACTCCTTGAAATGATTTAAAAGGCCCTAAAATATTTAAAATCCTTAAAAAAAATGGTTAGTTTCTTTTAAATTTTTCAAAGCTCTTATAAATGGATGGGAGTCTTTTAAAACACCCTAAATAATGTTCAACACTTTACAATTTTTTCAAATCCCTTGCAACTTTTTTCAGCTCCTGAAAATTCCTTGGAATATTAAAAATACCCTTAAATATTTTAATTATTTGGAAATTTTGTAACATCCCTTGAAACTTTTCAATGGTCTTCAAAATTCCTGTGAATCTTTTTAAATACCCTGAAATCTTTAACATCCCTTTAAATCGCTTCAAATCATGGAACTCTATTGAAAATTCCTTAAAATCTTTTAAAATATACTAAAATCTTTGAAATTCTTTGAAATCTTTGAAATTCTTAAAAATCTTTCGAAATATCTGGAAATATTTGTAAATTTTTGATATCCAACGAAAGCCTACGAATAAATGGTTTGAAATCCATTAAAATATTATAAAATCCCGTGAAATTGCATGAAATCTGATGATGTTTCGTGCAATTCTAAAACTTTAATAAAATACCTTGAGAGCTTTTGAAATTATATAAAATCATTAAAATCCTAAGAAATCTTATAAAATCCCTTGGAATCTTTTAAATTATCCTTAAATCTGTTAAGCTCCATGAATTTCTTCCCCTCTAAATCATTGAAATCCTTTAACATTCCTTGACAGAAAAAATAGTA
>CAKNWT010324829.1:8140-22877 GCA_932066315.1 Andricus coriarius | reverse complement strand
AGAGGTGAAAAAAGCACTTAGAGGAACGAAGAACTTTTCCGGTGCTGAACCAGATTGTATCAAGAACTACTGGTGGAAGAAGTTTACTTCTACACACCAACATTTGGCCCACATATTCAACTCATTTTTAAAGTCAGAGACGCCCATTCCGCAGTGGCTGGTGTTAGGACGCACTATACTCCTACCGAAAAAAGGCAACTTGTCCAACCCAGAGAATTAAAGGCCAATAACTTGTTTGAACACACCGTATAAGATCTTTACAGCTGTCTTAAACAACAGGATTGATCGACGAATTGAGACTGTGTGGCGTGAGATTTACGAACAACGGGGCTCCAAAAAAGGTGTAGCAGGATGTCGGGAGAACCTGCTAATTGACAGGTGTATCTATAAAGACGCTGCAGCCCATCAACGCGCCCTGTCAATGGCCTGGGTTGACTACCGGAAAGCTTTCGATTCAACCTCTCATAGACTTATCATCTGTCTGTTGGAAAGCTTGAAGGTGCATCCACACATAGTGAGATGCATAGAGAGATTAATGCCTCTTTGGAAAACTAGATTTACTATCTCATCTGGAAATTATCGTGTGACAACAAACAACGTCACCTTCCAGAGGGGCGTCTTTCAGGGCGATACCATGAGCCCTTTACTTGTTTGCATCACACGTCTGCCTCTATCTCTCGCACTACGAAATTCTTCTTGATACCTCTGTGGCGACACTAGCCAGCGCGTGCATAAGTACGGAAAGATTGTTGGCGTTCCCGAGGACCCTGAACTTATGGATATAGGTGTTATCCGACATCTTAACACTGTAGAGACCCATACAGACCTGGGCGTGCCTCAAAGCCGCATTCAGGACGTAACATCAGTAAAGGAGTCACTCCAAAGCAGATACAAGCATCTTCTTCGACAGATTTGGTCTTCCAATCTGTCAGCGTCAACAAGATATCTGCGACTAACATGCTTGCCGTCCCGGTTCTGCTCTACTCGTTTGGGGTGGTTCAATGGACGAAGAACGAACTTAAGGCCATTGATGTCACCGCACGTAAGATCATGCATATGCATAAAAGCTTGCACATAAATTCGTCTAATTAATTAAAAATTATAAGCTAGAATACTTTAAATCACGTTTAAAAATACTTAGCTTAAGAGCTTATGTTTCAATGTAATTTAGATTTGCGGAAGTCGTTCTTTTTTTTCAGAAAGCATTTTTTCGATACAGGTTCTAAATTGAGATTCATAATAAAGTATTTCCTTAGGCTTATCACCAAAACATATTGAAATAGCAAATGCGATAGCAAATAAACCACAATTTATACAATTTGTCTGTTCTTGAACTGAGTAAAATTTCACTTTTGGATTCCATGGATGTAGATTCTCTAAATATATGTCCTACATCTTTTCCTAAACTGCCACTATATAAAAATTTGCAAATTAAGCTTTTCTCGGAATCTCTTGTATGCGATGAGGAAATTGTAGAAATAGAAGGTCTTGATGTTGAAAATTGAATCGTGAATTAATTATATCACCAAATCTATTGATGTATTTATCTTGTAAATATGTTCCTGGTCTTAAAATGTTCTATATGACATCGAGTGTATCATCTGGAATGCTTAAAAGATAGGTTAAATCTTCTTCATTGTCAATTATACTAATAACATCAGTAGAATATAGGTTATCATTTTTTATATCTTTACATCCTAAAGAAACATTCAATTATCCAAATTCTTCAGATAATTGTAAATCGATATCAATTACTTGAGTAGGTCCAGAAATAGTAAAAGAGTCAAATGACTGCAGAAAAAATGTGTTCTCGTTAGTAAGCTCCAGAGTTTTGTTAATGTTAGGGGAAAAAATTTCATTGTTCAAAGTGATAGACTCTTCACATTTAATTCCAATAAATATTGATTTATGAGCCGAAAAATATGTTCCGTACGTTCCACGGAAAAAATTTGCTATATTTGTAAAAATTGCATCAATCTGAGTTTCAAAATCTGTAGTGGAAGTACCTTCTAATAACACTGATCTTAAGTTGTAATTAGACATGAACGTTTTAAACGTCAATGACCGTTCAACATCATTCAAATCAATGTTAAAGTCGTCAATAACAACAAGTGCTGAATGATTTTGTAAAATTAACTTTGAAGCAGCTGTCAAAGTTTGTATGTATATCATTAAGCTATTTCCCTTTCGGCGAGCCTCTAGGGGTAAGCGTGACACTACCCGATTCGGGTAGTGTTTTTTAGGTAGATTTGTAGTAAATGGGCTCACCACACCCACGGCCATACATATTTAATTTTTGGAGACTTATACCCTACAACTACACATATTTTGTCAAAGTTTAAACATATTCAATCAATCTGACCAAAATGTGTACTTTTTTCGTTTTCAAACTTTATAATATGTTTTAATATCTCAACTTTTATACCTTTTTTAACGAAAACAATAATTCCTCTGACTTGAACATTTTCTGAATTGTCTGAGTTACACATTTCCTCAAAATTGAATACTTCTACAGTATCATTTGGCCTTAATCGTGTCTCAGCAAATATCAAAATCTCTGCTTTTTGATACCAGTGGTCATTTGCAATTTTGCTTGCATGTTTCTTTAATGATCTAGTGTTTAAAAAAATTATTTTTTTACCCTTGGAATTGGTTAGATTATTGAACGACAAAGTCAGTTGACGATTACTTTTTAGTCGGTTTAGTTCAATAGTACTAGGATCGTGAATCTTTTATTTTACTGGAGGTTTAAAATCGCCAATCATATAAAGTCCTCATAATTCTCGTGTACGGCTAAGTGCAACACATAACATTGACTTTGTTATTCTCTGATTTTTTCTCAAATCAAAAGCGTACAAAATCGTACGTTTGACCTTGACTTTTATGAGTAGTTATAGCTTCTGCATCAACTATAGGGAATTGCTCTCTAATTACTTGATAACCTAATATTTGTGAAATATTTAACGGGGTTCGTTGTTTTGAAATCGGAGTAAGATTTTTATCGATATTATGTTTTATCGTGTGTTCCTTGTATTTATTTCGTGCATTCTTTCCTACTCTATCGAAGCCAAGCTCTAGCCATATTCTAGATATTTCCTTTGAATCTTTTTTATATGTGATCTTTCTTAGAATGCCGCAAGCACCATTTACTAATCCATCTTGAACGTCAATATTATTCGTAAGCATATGTGATGTGCGCCGAAGAAAGGGGGCTTACTCTAAAAAAATCGAAATCGAGGTCTTTACACCTTTCGACAGTTTTTGGGTTGCCCTTTTTAATGAAACCATCGAAAAAAATTCCGAGCGTTATTATTGATAATAATTGAGTTGTTGGACACCCGAGAAATCGGGCTTCCGCTCGAGAACTCGAGATCCCGTGAAACACCTCCCACCACTCACCACTGCAATCTACGCGTCTCATCTATACCCTGTCCGTGAGCCGCGCCGCTATATGTGTGAGAATGTGTAGTAAGTGGAGAGGGAATATTTCGTGAGTCTTCCCTCTCTCCTAAAAGTCGCGTCTATCCGGTCGACTTCGACCGCACGCCCTGAACAATTTCACTTTTCAGAGTAAGCCCCGTTTCTTCGGCGCACGTCACACATATTTAATACCAATCTGAAAGAATACTTGGTATGGTAAACCTCCACATTCTGATGGTTTTTTTTTCTTTTTAGTGACTCTAATCGCTTGCTCTTTTCTTTTTCTGAAATATCTACCATTATCAACCAGATAGGTCGCAGCATACAATCTAATAGCATGATCTGGCACTTGGTTCTCATTCGAACATCTGGATTTAATTAAATCAACATCTTCCTTTGTCATAGCTTCATTAGCTAAATTATTTAATGCTATAATTAGTTTAGTTTCGTTTTTTTGTCTCGTGACCTCGGGTAATTAATCAAATTTGAATTTATTCAATAAACATGCATGTGCTAGTGCACTCGTGCACGATATTCTTGGATTTTCATATACTGTCACATCCATAACTCGTGAGAGTTGATGGAGATCTCCTACAACCAATACCGATACTCCACCAAAAGGTTCGTTAACACCTTTAATTTGCCGAAGTCTAGTATCTACCTGGCTCAACATTCTAGCTCCAGCCTACGATATTTCATCAATTATTAAAAGTTTTAAGTGGAACAATTTGACTCGAATAGTATTCGCTAGGTCTGAACTTAAATCTGGCATTTGCCGACTATTTTGAGCGATTGGTAGTTTAAAAGCCGTGTATAAGGTTACTCCGCCTATTAAAAACGCTGCTTTACCGGATGGTGCGCACAATAAAACATGCATTACATCTTGTTTTTCACCACGCAATCTACATAAATAATGGCTTACAGTTTGATAAATGGAATTTATCACATTAGTTTTTCCAACACCAGCAGAACCGCCTGGGAAAATATAAAATGGCAATTGATTTGTCGTGACGCTGTGTAATGTGTGCATTACAATTTCTCGCTGCTTAGTATTTAATTCTTCCATTATTTTGTAGATCTCTTCTTCGGGTAACTTTATAGGAGCAGTATACCTATTGCAAGCATCATCTTTAACAGTTTCCTTTCCTGCTTGTTTGAAAATATCAACTTGTTGATCTTTATCTAATTTGTTCTTATTAAATGTTTCCATTTCTTCTTCTTCAATATCTTCAGTAGCATCAAATACATTTTCCATGGCTTCATCTAATACTTTATCATCAACAGCTCAATACTTGTCTTTGTTTTCCTTGATTGTGTCTATGTTTGCGTGGTAAACGAGTTAACAATCTTTAGCAATAATATCCCTTTCTTCGTATCGAAAAGGCAAATACAACATTATTTGTTCTCTATAATAATTGTAGGAATCTTCTTTCTGATCATATCTTCTAAATCAAAGAATCGTTGGCCTATTGCATTGTTTTTTATCATCGTTTTCTTCAATATAGTCGTCGTTTTCATCATCGCTTTCATTATTGTTCTGACTAGGCTTAGAGGAGACCACATAATCAGCTAGACATAGGTCCTCTTTTGAAGCTTCTCGTTTTTTATATTTGTTTATATAATCTTGCTTTAATAAATCTTTTGAATTGGTGTTGAACGATTTTAATTCGACTTCTGCTTTCAGCATGCGAATCCGCTCATTCATGGAATTGGTATTTATGAAGACTGCTTTCCTGCTGCTTTAAGCTACTATTAGGGAAAGAACGTGATATGCAGCCTCTTGTGCTGACATGAGATTAACATTCAAAAAAGCATTGGTAAATTTTCTTAATTTTTCTTTGATTCCAGCGTTGCTATTGTTCAAATCGTCTACTGTTTGACTTAATAACTTTGACAATCCGCTATCTACTTTACTTACATAATTAACAACGTATGATGCGCAGCTATACGGTTTTAGAATGAACTGAGTGTCCATATTGGACTCAAATATTCGTCTTCTGTTAAATTCAATCGTTCTAAAATATCAACAAATTCTACAAACTCACTTGACTTTTTGTAATAATAATGCATTAATTTTCCAATTTCTTCTAAATTACTTGTTTCTATTGTCATTGTCTCGTCATCTACATCTTCTAAAGGATCTAGTATCATTGTTCGAGGAATAACTGGGAGCGGATAATCTAATCTACATTTCATTTGATCTTTTTTACCTTTATTACACGTGTGAGTATGCTTGTGCCGCTGCACAGCCATATAAGGATTATCCTCAACATACTCGCAAGTGATGAATCTGTCTTATTGTCGAAATATAATGCACAAGTAACGGGATCTCGCCGAATGGAATCAGTTTTTGTATTGTCATCGAGATTTAATGCTTCTTCTAATGAAATTTGTTTTTTATTAAAAACGTAAGCTAACATCTGCATTAATTCTGCTCACCATCTTTCCGCAGCCGATAAAGTAAAAAAAAGGGTTGCCTTTCCAATTTGCCGCACTATAGCTAATATTTTCTTTTTTTCACTTTCCAAATATGCAGGCGACAAACGGATTTGTTTTAATACTTTATATCCTACATCATGTATAATTGCGTCATCAACGAATTTTTTACTGAGGATCTTTTCTGTTGTTAAATTTTCGTTTGTTTTGAGTTGCCGCAAATATACAATAATCTTAACAGACAGGTTACTATGCATTTTCTTGTTTGCCAAATATATGAGATATTTGGTTTCGCATGCTTTTCTATCACTTCGTCTAACTTCGAATTTGATTCTTGCAGTGTCCGATACATCTGCTGTAAGATCATATCCTCCGGAAATTCTAGGATGACATAATGCGCCTGAATGAAGTGTTTTCCAAGGAACTGGTTTTTTTATCTTGTCCAGACGCTATAATTTGAGCAGTTTTCGCAGATTCTGCATTCCTATCTAAAAGTGAAACTTCATTGACAATCTCGTCTTCAATATCACTACTATCATCGTCAGATTCGTAATCAACTGCATGGCTTATTTTACTGTCCACATCGTCTAAATTTTTGATTTAACAATCATTAACATTATCTTGCATATCCTTATCTTCATCTTTAACTACAAAATTAGGCTTGACATCATAATTCTTTTCATACTGATTAAAAAAGGATTGATCCATTTTAATTTCATATTTTTGATATAGAGGAGTGAATAATAAGTAATTTAATGTTTCGCAAATAGCAGCTGGTCTTAAAATTTCTTTCATATAATCAGACTTATGTAAAAGGTTTCTCCTAAATATTAATTGTACAATATCCATTTGATTAAATCGTCTTGGCAATGTACTAACCACTTCATTTATATCAGATGGAAGATGTAAAACGCTTCCTTTCAATGAAAGTTGAGAGTTTAATGCGTGTGGTCAACAAGCTCTAATTTGTTTAAATGCTGTTAATGGGAATTCTGATACGGCTTCTAAATCTGACAATTTTTCCATACATTCTGGTACGTAAGGAAATTTCAAATCATTACTAGTCGCCAATTTAGGTATCTTTCCGGCCCTAATGTTTCTATCGCATGTTCCACATATTTTTGAAGTATTTTTGTCATTTACTATTTTTTCTACGAAAACATCATCTGACAATATAAAATGACGTTTTGTGTTTGCTATATTTACTACTGAATGACTAAACCACAATGTGGTTTAGTCATTCAGTAAAAATATATTTAGTAAAAAAGCTTTTTGTTCTTTTTGTTGCTCTATCTTTTTAGTTTTATATTTAGCATTTGATCTCTTTTTTGCTATTGATTTCTTTTTTTTTGCTCATTTACTTTAGCTTTATATTCTTCGTCTATTCTTTCTTTTATTACAAACGCCTTTTCTTGTTCTTGAAATTGTCTATACTCGATTTTCTTTCTCCATGTTCTCGTACATCACAACAAAAAACTTGATAAAATTTCAGTCTAAAAGCCATAAAATTTAATTCTGAAGCAAAAAAAAAATTTTTAAGACCGTTTTTATTATATAACAAGCAAAAAATGTCACATTTTTGACACTTTCCCCATGCATCTGTCTTTTAAAGTAATTCGAATGTTTTCTTAAATTTTTTTTAAAACTTCCAAACCTAAAAACAGTACTTAAAAATCTCCCGTCTTCTCTTAAAATTAATTTTTTTGAAGAAAAGATCATTTTATTTTTCATCGGAATCTTTAAAAATTTCTATTCTATTAAAACTTTTCAAAATTCGTTAGAAGCTTCTAAATTTTTTGTTCGAAATCTTTAAAATCTACATTTTTTTCCAATTTTGAATGATTTTTTATATTCTTTCCAAAATTTTAAATAACTTTAAAAATTATTTGAATTTTTTATAAAATGGTTGAAAAATATTTAATAGATAACTAAAAAATATTTTCTTATTCATATTTTTGGTCTTTTTGGTCAATGGTTAAATTTTTTTCATCTCTTTAAAAATGTGAAAAATTTGACAAATTATACAGCGGCAGCAAAGTGTTAGGAAGAGAATTATTGATTATTAATTATTAATTAAAAATCATTTAGGTTTTAATTTAAAAAATGTATATGTGTGTATGTATAAAATAGATGTTTTCTATGAAAAAAATTATCTTCTTCAAACATTGTATAAATTTTAATGCCGCATGATGCTTTCTTGGCCTACACACACGAAATTACAAAACATATTTGTAGCGAATCAACTTATTGATAAAAATTATTTATTTGCATCTATTATTCGAGTAAGCTGGGAGAAAGAACCTGGACGATTTTAAGACAATTTTTTTAATTTTTCTGGATTTTAAACAATTTAAGGAAAACCGAAGTATTGCAAAAGATTTTTCGAAGTATTGGAAAGACTCGAAAATAATTTCAATTTTGAGAAGATTTAAAAAAATTGCAAACAAAATTTAGATTTTTGAAGATTTTGGCAAAAAATGTAGAAGCTTCTCAAGAATGTTTAACGATTTCAAGAGAATTAAAATTTGTTTAGTATTCCTTAAAATCCCTGAAAATCGTTTTCAATTTCCTGAAATCTCCCAGAATTCATCGAAATCCCTTGAAATCCACTGAAATTCCAGGAAATTATTTGAAATTACTTGAGATTTCATGAAGTCCCTAAAAAGTTTTAAAATCTGCTTAAATTACGTAAAATTAAAAAGATAACTTTTTAACCCTGAAGATTAGTGTTCTGATAATGAAATGCATACATCATCAACAAAAGAAAAGAATCTTCAACCAAAAAAATGAATTTTTAGTCAAGTTGTTGAAATTCGAACAAAATAATTTGAGTTTTAGCTGAATAGTAGAATTTTTTGACAAAAACGAGATAAATTCAGAGCCAAAAATGGTTCAATTTTCTCATTTGGTTCGATTACTTCAGCTCATATTCAAGCGAAAAAACGAGGAAAAGGCGAATTTTCTTGGAAACAGAATTATGTTTTATTACTTACGATTTTATTTAGGAACTTGTGTCTCAAAAACATTACATGATTTATATTATTATTATATTATTATATTATTATATTATTATATTATTATATTATTATATTATTATATTATTATATTATTACGCGCGGCTGCATCCGACTTTATGAGAAGTACTCGCATTCGCCTGGACATTTTTCCAGGGGAGAGGAAAACTGCAGAAAACCATCTTCCCAAGTACAGCTGATAAACACACGACTTAAGCGTACATCAGGCCTGTCCAGCGAGAAGAAATCAAGTCAAAGTCCAAAAAGTGCATTTGCACCAACACTTTTCTCTGCTCACTTCAGAGAGCATGGGTGCTGATTACTCTCGTGAAATATAATGGGAAGTGGAGAGTGCAGGTGGAAAAGTCATATCTGTAATTTGAATGGTTTCAAAGAAAATTCGTCGAATTTCTCTTCGCTGGAAAGGCCGAGCATACATCACAGACGGTCACCCATCCGAGTGTTAGCCACGCTCGAAATGTCGTAACGTCCGCGAATCGCTCGAGTCGAGATTCACTGAAAAGCTAAGGATTTGGTGGGGGAGGAGGTTGATAAAACCAATTTTGATTTGTGTTAAAATATGGTTGTCGGAAACCGCCTTGCTGTGCGTGATGTTGATTTGGGTCCAAAGTTTGATGTTGGCCAAGACGGTGCTGTTGTTCCAAATTTTTCTGTGACTCAGGAAGTGGTTCTATCGGACGCAATATCTGTGGACGCATCTGTGGATCAACATGAGGATCTACAAGTGCAAACTCTTCACCTGCTCGATGCATCCAAAACGGGTCAAGTGAAACTCCCACAACTCTGTTACTGGTGCCTTTAAAGACCAAAAAATGTACACCACCAAAATGACGAAACGGGTAATGACGCCAATTTTGAAAGATCTCTTCATCACTTGGACGTTGATTATCATGACCCCGAAGCGTTATATCTAGAATGCTTTGTGAGTAAGGTTCAATCGCCAATTGATAGTCAACGCCGTCATAAGTGATAAAACATTTTCCGAGGTCAGGATCCAGACCCTTCGGATCATCTTGAAAATAAATTAAGAGTTTGAAATTATAGAAATCATAGCTGATTATTGAAAATTATATGGTTTCGAATTCGAAACATTTGTCAAAAAAGGAGGAAGAGACTTTAAAAAAAAAAGCTGTTAAAAAGCTTGTGAACTTCCGCGTCCAATGGCCTTTGGTAAACATATTTCTGGTATTTTAAAAAGTATAAATTACGTAGGAGGTTTAAAAGGAGTGCAAGAGGTTTGCGAATTGGTAGCAAAAACCTGCAATTCGCCGAAGATACAGTTGGAAATTTGTTGTAATCTATTGGGAATCCGTGAAGATTGTTACAAATTGCATTGCCTTAAAGTAAAGCTGATCTTTTACAGATTCCTCACTCTTAATTTGAGATATCTACGTTCATTTGTGACTAAATTATCATGTTTCAAATTTGTTAATGATTTTTAGTATTGTTCAGGTTAGCCAGGCAGACTTTCCTAGGTCATGTCACGAGTTGAACTAGAGGTGAAATAGTCGAGAAATTCTTACATTTTTGGTTTAAACTTCCTACTTAATATATTCTCTGCAAAAGATAAAAAATATCTTAATTTCGGGTCGTTTGACATAGAATTCCATAGAAAACCAAACGGTTTTTGCAAAATGTGTGTCGATACTTTTTCGAATGATTAATTGCGTTTCAGAATCAGCAGTGATTTTCAATTGTACTCGCCCTAGTAGTACCGACATCCCAAAGTAGTACTAAATTAGTACTAAATTATTTCCTACTAGGTGCAAACTTTGCTCCCAAAATTATCCCCTTAGATTCTAGGTAGACCAAAAACTTATGCCATATTCATTTACCTGGATGATATCTTTCGTCCTCCCTAGGTGGAACCTTAGCTCCCAAAAGTCTTCGTCTTCCTTGATCATCTTCCATTACATATATCACGATTTTTATGTAATTATTCCCAACCTGTTTAACATCGGCTTGGGTCATGAAGTTGACTGCTCGTTTATTACTTCTTGTTGGAACATAAAATTCGGGATCTAGAACTCTACAATCAGTCGCTTCAATTCTATTTCCAATCCTTCCTAAATCTATCTCAATTATCTTGCCAAAAAGGGTTATCTGTGTGTGGTCGGCACTGTTGTATATTCGCTGAAGATGGTCCAAAACATCAGTACGGCGGGATGGACCTGCTACCGAAGAAGTTTGCGTCGACGAATTCAATCCTGTGAAAAAAAAGATTAATGTATTTTAAAAAAGATTACAGTGACCAAATCCCTATTTGTTTCTGTAAACATCTTTGTTATGTTAACCCAATTCAGATGTTTGAGAATAATTTCCAGATTCTGATAGCGTTTATCCTCTTTTTCTTAAATTCGCCGGAAAATTTAAAAAAGATTTTAAAGTAAGTAAATGACGGTGCTTTTTCGGAAAACATTAAAAGTCAATATTCTCAATAAGGCCAAACTTATATTTTTTGCAAAATTTGTATTTGGATTTGAGGTTCTGTGCGGGACACCCCCTGTTAGTTTTATCAGGGTTAAAACAACTTGTCTTAAAATTTTGTACAATATTTTAAATGATATAAAGTTATGAAAACATTTAAATTTAATATCAACAAATTTTAAACGTTTACATATTTTTGAAATTTTAAAAAACTGGAAAAATAATATTTTAAATCTGCCCACCTCGCGGGAACATTCTGATCGCGTGCGTCTCGCTTCACTCGCAAGTTTGAGCGCGCCTAGGGTGCGCGGCTGTTAAATCTCTCGCTTCGCGCTCGATAATGTATTCACCCCGCGCTTTACGCCCGGTTTCTATAGGTTTTTGCACTTCGTGTTTGACTTAGATGAAAAGAAAAAGTTTATTTGCAAATATTAAAAAATTGTCCAAATCTCTATATACCTGTATGAAGTGAATATTAATTTTATTTATATATTTCAGACTGATAAGGAAATTTATTTACTCAAGGTTCTATCGACCTTAAGGAACACATTCTTATCCAGACACTCGCGATTCGCGCTCGATATTTGCTTTGAATATTATTTGAACCTTGCATTGCACGCTCGCTTCTGTGCACCGTATAATAAAAATAAAAAAATTTGAGCGCGCTTACGGCGCACGATTTGGTCGTAGCGCTTCGCGTTCCGAAATACGTTGATCGCGCACTTTGTTTTTTGTGTTATATGTTCTTCATATACAAATTACTAAATTTGTATTTGATTTAAAAAGAAGAAGAAAATTCATTTATTTAAAGGTACATTTCTGTATCTTTTTAATAAATTATATAATCATAGAGATTTTTTTCCAACTATCTGAAGAAGGTGAAGAGCTAGTATCTAAGTCGTTTTTAAAACATATACATGATAACTTTTCAAGTAATTATTGAGATGATTTGCGCTTTCGCGTCACATTTTCGATGATTAAATATTATACTAACTTGACAGAATTATTTAAAAAGTCATTATATTAAACACTATACCTCGGTCCGGGACCGCTTATTCAGATGTGGCAAAATAAAGTTCAAATTTTGACCATTAACATGATTTAATTATTTATTCCTTATTTTGCATTAATCTTTATTCGCAGCTACCCTGATAAATGTATTATTTCAATAAATATGTATTATTATTAGTAATAATATGCACTGATATTAAAATGTACGTATTATTATCAATTAATTCTTTGCAATTGGAAGAAAAACATAAATAAACAATTTAAAGAAATAATACTTTACTCAGGGCTTTCGCTATCCGCCACCTGCGACCCGCCCAGTAGCTGAGGTTTGCCCTGGGATAACTTGTTTTGGATTTTAAGCTTGACTTCAGGATATTGTAACTTTAGAATTCTCTTCCATTTTTTATTAACTTCATTCTTGTTCGTGGTAGGTACGTTTTAAATTTGGAGAGCTATTTAAAGTAAATTTCTTTATCATGTTTAAGGCCATGTGAACGTAACCTCAAAAAAATTTTTCTCATTTTTTTCAAAAGTAACTTACATGTACACGAAGCATAATTCGAGTTGAAAATATGTAAAACTAAATATGAAGCACTAAGAAGCGCGGGTCGGGTCCTACATTTTTTTAATAATCAAAAAAGCAAAAAAATAATTCTTTTACCACATTTTTTTTTATAATTATACAAATTTAGGACCATACCAGCGTTTTTCAGTGCTTTATATTTAGTTTAAAAAATTTTCAATTCGATATCGCATATTGTGAGAACGTAATTTGGGTTTGAAAAAAATGTGAAAACAAATTTTCAGGTTGTGCTCACATGGTCCTGAGCATTCAAAATGAAAAATAACATTAAAATGTAAATATGCCAATCACATTCATCTTATCGAATGAGTTATTATATGTAGGGTCCGATTTATACATTGAAAAAGTTTCAAATACTTTGAATCTCATATACAATGTTATATGGCTTAAAAGCCTTTATGCAATTTGGCTTAAGAGCCTCTGTATGTTGGGTCCGATTCACACTTAAAATGAGATTCACAATTGAATATTAAAGTCATATTTTGATTAAAATATCGAATTGAGAGAAATTGAATAGCTAAGGAAAATATAAAGAAAGTTTTCAACATTTGTGTAGCATTGAATGGCACCTGAGTGAGGTGTCTTAAACGGTGACTCTGGGATACCGGGCGAACTCTCAGAGTATGCAGCCTTATCCTTGCATGCGAGGCTCTACAAGGATGGACGAACCCTTTCCCTAGCTGCTCGTGGGAACAACAATGATGCCACCAAAACACCCAAAAGTTGTAAATGCGGTTCAAAACGATCGAACGCGCAGAGCACCTGACAATGGGTCGGCGAACAATGCCGATAATCCTGCAGTTCGGGGTGCTGAAAATAATTTAGATGGAAACACGACGACGAACCGGCGAAACGCCCACATTGAGTGGACGAATCAACTCAAGGATGAATTGCTAGACTGTTACGATGCCAGCATTAGCCCTGTTCACCGAGGCTTTATGGCGCGTATACATACTCTGTGGTGCCAAAAACACCCAGAGCTTCGGCACGTTCCGATTCAATCGTTGCGAAATCAACGTGCCTACCTCTGGAAAAATGGATATGTACGCGGAGCGCTTCCCCAACCGCTGCTTGATCAAGCTGCAGCCGAAGATGAGGAAACGACATTAAGACCAACCGCGGAAAACAGGCACCTTCTGAGAGATGATCACGATTTCAGGACAAGCAGGAACATTAACATGCAAGTTTCTCTTCAGCCCCAAGATCTGGCTGAAATGGATGCCTCTCTTCGTGGAGAAATCTCGCAAGAATTCGTCCTCTGGACCATAAATTGCTCAGTTTATGGTGATGCGAGAGCTTTGGCTGATTCAAATCGAAGGCTCAAACCTACGATGGATCAGAAGACCAAAAAGATGCTTACATCAACTGAACAAGAAGATTGGATGGGCAAGACAGAATACGTCCCGCGTTCAATGTGTGATTGACTACATAACATCTGGTAGACGGTTCACGGAAAGGGTTCGAAAGTTCGCCAAAAAACTAAGGATCTTGAATCACACACTAAACAAGTCAAAGCTGCTGACAATCAAGCAGCATATTGTTGTCAAAATACGGCCGTTATCTGACGCAAGGAGAAGAATACAGAAGAGGGAGAGATGGATCAGGGAGAATCAACAGTTTCTCGCTGACCCATCTCGCCTGTTCAATGATCACCCTGTTTCTGTCAAAAATCCACCCAAGCCCAATGAGGTAAAGACATTTTGGAGAGAGGTATACAAGATCCCGAAAACACTAGAGTTGAAAGAAAATACTGACAATATCATCCGCTTCAAGGAATTTTGCGACAACCTCATAAAATCTATGGATGAATGTCCATCAATCACTG
>CAKNWT010324787.1:0-11694 GCA_932066315.1 Andricus coriarius | reverse complement strand
TCCCATATTTTTACTATTCTTCACCTTTTCCCATTTCTGTTTCCTTTGCCGATTATTTCTTTCTTGGCGGTATTCCTTTAGTTTTCTCCTACTCGCTTTGTAATCCTCATGTTCCCTATTTCCTTTTGTCTTCAAATACTTTTTCAAGTGGTTGAAAGTATTTTGCATCAATTTCTTTTCCTGCTCATCCCTTCCTTTAAACTCTCTTTCCCCTTCTGTTCTTTTCGTCGTCTGCTTTCTATTCATGCCTACTCTTTCTGCTACTTTTTTTATGTTCTCTATTAGTCTGTCCCACTTATTTTCCCACTCTCCTTCATTTTCCGTTAAAATGTCCTTCCCGATACCTTCCATGTTCTCCCTATATTCCTTGCTCTTACTCTCATCCCACACTAATCTATAAGCTAATTGCTCTCCTCCTATTTCTGGTCCCTCTGCATGCTCTCTTTTCTTTCTATCGTTCTTGTTAGCTCCTTTCCCCGCTTTCCCGCTTTTCCCAGCTATCTTAAAGGTCACTGGAAAATGATCTGATTCCATTCTCGCTACCACCTCGATATCTTTTATATCCGAATCTCCGACTCCCTCAGACTCAATTATGTAGTCGATAACCGAATCCCCATCCTCTCCGAGATGCGTCCACTTCCCTTTGCAATCGTTACCAATCCTCCCATTCATAATCATTAGCCCCATTTCTTCACAAAATTTTAATAATTTGGTTCCTTCCGCGTTTACAGTTTTGTCTTCGGATTCCCTAGTTTTATGACAGTTCGTAGCTAAATCTGTGTCCATTTCGCCCCCACCTATCTCCTCTCCTATCCTCGCATTCCAGTCCCCCAAGATAATTACTCTCTCTCCTTTCTCCTGCATACTTTCTACAACTTCTCTAATTTTTTCCGTCACTCTTGAAACCCCTACATTATTATAAATAGACACAATATTCACTTTATTACCCCAGTTGCCTAGTCCATCTGCACTAATCACAATGCCAAACTCCCACTCAACCATTTTCACATTCCCACACACATTCTTACGCACTCCGATAAGCTGACCCCCCATTGCTCTACCCTTCTTTTTCTTTCTTACTGCAGCTTTGGTCATCCAAATAAAATCCTTGTCAAGGGAGTCTAAAAGAACGCCCTCTTTTTCCTTCTCAACCCATGTCTCTTGCACTACCACTATGTCAAAGGATTTTAAGAAACTCCACACTCCTTTAACCTTTCTACCCCCTGCAAGATTCCACACAACACCTTTAATATCCCCACTCACCGCCTTTCCCCCCTCTTCTTGCACGAAAGGGCTTCTTCTCTACTCTGCCTTCTTCCTCGATCCATGTGAAAATGCTGTCATTGATTGTCCAACTCATATAGCTCGCACTAGCTTTTCCTCCATTCCTCCTTGCTGCCCCCACCTTGCTTCTTATCCAGTCCTGAATCTCCTGCTCTCTACATGTCATGTCATCATCGATAAAGATTTTTGTCCCACCAAGTTTATGCTTATTGGCCAGTAATCGCCTTTTTGTCCCCCATGCATCCAGTTTGATCAAGACTCCACCACCTATATGTCTTAGACTTTTAATTACAATATTAACTCCCGTCAAACCCAGTAAAGTTGCTCTTATTTCCTCACCCAGATCTCTTCCTCTAGATCTGAATCCTCGGACTATTACGTTGTTTCTTCTCTTCCTTCTCTCCCCAAGTTCATACTCCAGCTCCCCCGGTCCAAGTTTTTCTGGTACATTTTTCTCGTTCCTACTATCCTTCCGTTTTTCTTCGTTTTCCTCCCGAAATTCTGATCTGTCACGGTCATCACGCCCTGGCTCTTCCCCATCCCTACTCTGTCTCGAGCTCTCTCTACTTCTTACTCTATTCTTATCCTTTCTTATCTGGGAAACTTCTTCCTCCGGATCCTTCGTTCTCTGTGAGTCCTCATCCGCTGATTCGGAGGTCACGTCATTTGTCACCTGCGTATTTCTCCCATATCCCCCCTTCTCTATCAGCCCAAGCTCGTATCTCGCTCTCGCTAACTCTTCTTTCACAGCTGACAGCTCTTCGGCTTGTTTCCTCTCGCGTTCTTTCGCTTTTCTCAGATCCGAAGTTGTGCCTTCTTTTCCGAGTACTCCCTCTATTTCTCTTTTCAGTTCTACAATCTGTATTTTAAAATCATTAATTTCCTTCTGCACTCTTGAATCCCACCAATCGTTAAGAATTCCCGTTATCACTTCGCTCCACCGTTTCGTGTTCCCAGCACCGTCTGTCACTTCCTCCTCGATGTCGCCCTCTTCGTTAGCATTGACCTCGCTTTCTTCTGCTACTTCAAGTAAACCTTCCTCGTTCAGATCTTCTGCTTTTCGTTCCCCCTTCAATGCCCCTTCTTCGTCCGATTCGGCTTTTTCTCCTGATACTCCCTTTGCCTTTTTTCCCCGGACTGGTGATCTTTCTAATCGGTGTGAAGCCCTGAATACTACCTGTTCGCTACTACTTAACCCCTCGGCTACCTTGTGAACTAGAAAGCCATCTAGTATTTTGGCGCTCTTAGCGTTTTCTCTGGCCAGTATATCTGCCTTACTAGGACGCCCAGGACCTTTCCTCCTTTGAGCCTCTTCCCTGGCAGTGGCTTCCTTTCTCTGTACTCCTTCCCCAATCTGCACGTGTTCTGGCAAAGGTGGCGCTGCAGATTCCCTTACTTCCGGTGACAAACCGCCGTGGCCGCCATCTTCCCCACCAATTTCCCTAACTTCACTGTCCCCCATCACTTTAAGTTCCCTTCCAAAAATGCAATCTCCCAACTCAGCTTAATTGCTGATAACACTCTCCCATATATAATCACATACACTTAATCTAATTCCAATGCACTCTAGACTGTACGTTTTGAAAAACCCCGATGAAACTCAATTTTCTTATCGTCCGATCTCGCGCGCGTGCTATCTGCTCGCGATCCCAACCGGAAGTCCCTTTAATAAATATATACTTTAAGGCATTTTTATGGTTATATGTTACATACGTTTACAAAATAGAAAAATAGTTTTAAAATTAGCACAAGAACATTAAAAAAAGATTGATTATTACGGAAGTTATTGAACATTTAAGAAAACATTGAGATTGACACTATTTTTGCAATATCTACCTAAAAAATAGACAAATTAGCTTCATCCTGGGCTCATTTCATACAGAATTTTGAGAGAATTTTACCCTTTGGAGAGAAAATTTGTCGTTCTGACATAATTTAAATTAAGAGAACTTTGTCAGTCATCAAAAAACAGGTGTCCTTAAACTTTTGCACGGTAGTGTATGTCTTATTAAATAAAACTTAGTTAATTACTACCTGAGACACCTGAATTACCATTCATTTTTTTATATAATGAAACATGTTACACATCTAAAAAATTAGACAAATTTCCAACAAAGAAATCAACGCTTTCATTTTTACTACCTTACAATTGAAGAATTTTCAATAGTAAATCTATGAAACCGAATAAATTTTAATATTACAGTTTCAAAATTGAACTTTTTCAAAAAAAGAATTCAAAATAGCATTATTTTCTTTTATACACATTAAATATTAAAGAGTCTTCAATTACAAATATTAAAAATTGAAGAATTTTACACTGATAATCTTCGAAATGAAACTACATATTCAAAAAAAAAAAGTTAAAAGTTACATGATTTTAAGCTTTAAACATTCCAAATTAATGAATTTGCAATTGTAAATCTTCACAATTGAACTGCTATTTAAAAAAAACGTTCAAAATTACATAACCCCGAAATAAAAATCTTCAAAATTGAATTATATTTTCAATTCTATATGTTCAAAATTCAAGAATTTTAAGTTGCAACTCTTCAGAGTTGTAGAACTTTGAATTGTAAATATTTAAAATTCAAGCTTTTAATTCTAAAAATATATGATTAAAATTGACGCACCGTTCAAGTTTTACAATTAAAAATTCTGTAATTTTTATGATTTACATTAAGAATTTCTTCAATTTGGAAGATTTAGAATTGAAAAGTCTTGTCTTTTGAAGCTTTCATTAAAAATCTTAAAAAATGAAGAATATTCCATGACACATTTTTTAAATTGAACTACATGTTTAAAAAAAATTCAAATTAAATAACTTTCAAATATAAATTTTAAAAATTTAACATTTTTCAATTCTATATTTTCAAAACTCAAGAATTTTCAATTGCACTTCTGCAAAATTGCAGAATTTGCAATTGTAAATATTTAAAATTGAAGAGTTTGAAATTTTGAAAATTTACAATTTCGAATTGAAAAGGCTTGCCTTTTAATTTTCAAAATCATCCAGATTTAAGAATTGTAGTTTATTCATCTTTAAAATTGAAATATTTTCAATTTTAAATCTTCACAATTAAACTATTAAAAAAACATTCAAAATTACATAACTTTCAATTATAAATCTTAAAAATAGAATAATTTTTATATTTTCAAAACTCAATCCTTGGGTAGAACTTTGAATTAAAAATACTTCAAATTATAGTTTTTAATTTGGAAAATTTTATAATTAAAATTGATGCGAGTGTTGTGTCTTAAAATTAAAAATGCTGTAATTCTGATGATTTACATTTAAAATGTCTTCAACTTGGAAGATTTAGAATTGAAAAGTTTTGACTTTTGATCATCAAAATCGTCCAAATTAAAAAATGTTGATTTATACATCTTTAAAATTGTAGAATCTTTCATTGGACACGTTAAAAAATGAAGAATTTTCAATCATAAATCTATAAGATTGAAAAAAAAAACATTCAAAATTACATAAGTTTGAAACATAAATCTTAAAAATTGAATTATTTTCAATTTAATACTTTCAAAATTGAATAATTTTCAATTGAATACTTTCAAAATTCAAGATTTTTCAATTGTAACCAATTGAAACTCTTTATAATTGCAGAACTTTGAATTGTAAATATTTAAAATCGAAGAGTTTTAAATTTTGAAAATTTATAATTAAAAATTGTGTAATTCTGACACTTTACATTAAAAATTTTTCAATTTGGAAAATTTAGAATCGAAAAAGCTTGACTTTTTATAATCAAAATCATCCAAATTTGAGAATTTTGATTAATACATTTGAAATTGAAGAGTTTTCACTTGTAAATCTTAAGAATTGAACTATTCAAACAAAAACAAAAAAACCGTCAAAATTACATCTTTCTAAATTATACATTCAGAATTGAATAATCTTCAATTGCAAATCTTCAAGATAGACCTATTTCAAAAAGATGTTCAAAATTTCATTATTTTAAACTATAAACATTCAAAATTAAACGAGTAGGCGAATTTTCAATTATATATATCTTCAAAATTGATCAGTGTCAGAAATTAAGAATATCAGAAAGATTCAGAATTCCAGAATCAATCAGAAAATTTGTTGTTTTTAATTTAAAACCCCGTTTCATTTACATAATGTTTTCATTTACGAAAAATAACTTGAAAATGAAGAAAATTATTTTTAATTAAAGACAAATTTTTATAGGAACAAAAAAAAACAATTTCTTCGAATTAAAGAGATTTCTTTGAACCAAAAGAAATTTTTTTTGAAACAAACAAACTTTTCTTTGACTGAGTTATAATGAATATGTCTTCTTTAAATAAAAAAAAATTCTGACTGTTTGCCTTTTAAGAACATCTTATTACAATATAAAATCCCAAATTAAGTCATTCATTAATTTCTTTACCTTTAATTCCTGCTGGGATAACATTTTATATTTAAATAAGAGTAATCTACATGCAGAAGACTAAAAATTGTTTCCAATTAAAATTAAAATCGTATGAAAGTCGATGTAGCTATTTTAATATTTAGTTTAATTATGATCATTAATTATATTTTGTAGTACTTCAAGAACAATTGCCATCATAATCAATGCTAATTAAAATGTAATAAAACGAGATTATACAATATTATCAAATCACTTAACTTTATATTTTTAACAACAATTTAGAAAATTGAAATTCCTCATTAAAATTTTTAGATATTTTTACTTCCTATTTCATCCGTCGTCAAATCTAGAAAAATATATAACGAAATCTAAGGCCACATAAAAAATTTTGAATAAAGGGGGTAATAATAATTTCAATGATTGTAAAAAAGACTTTGATTTATGGAAACATAATCATACCAATTATTACGTAAAAGCATCAATTTAGCCCCCCCCCCTCCCCCTACGTAACAGGTTGTAACATTTTTCCGACCCCCTCCCCCACCCCCCAAAAGTTGTTACGTAATTTATGGAAGGCCCCTGATGACTTACTTATAAATAGCGAAGTCTGCATTATTAAAAATTTTCTTCGCTTCTTTCAATTCATAAATATTAATAAATCCAATGCCTTTGCTCAAAGCACCGGTATGGAGATCCAGAATGCTAGCTCCTCCATCAGATCCTCCTAAATTCAAACCACTTGTTGCTAATTCTAATAATACATCAGTTTCAGTTGCTGAAACTAATTTATCGGTGATAACTCTTGCACATTTTTCGGGTAAACATCCAGGATATTTATCTATCTCTGCTTTATAACTCTCTGAGCATTCGACATTCTGAGTACGACTCATTAAAATGTCTTTTTGTAATGCCAGAGAGATTTCTTTTCCACTTTTAGAATTATACCATACGATGAAGAGAATCCCAAAAATCATGATACCCCGAGACCAAACTCTTTGGTATGGAAAAGTTAGTATTGGTCCATATTTTCTGGAATAAATAATATAAGATCAAATCCATTTCAAATCAGGTAAGTTCTACACTTGAAGTTGTAGAATTTGTCTCTATAACTTTTTACTTAATCGCGATTTTTGTCGTTTTTTTATTCTGATAGAATTTATTGTCTTTTTTCGAAATTCGCCGGAGACTTTTTTTTCATAAAATAGAATTTCCTAATTTTCCTCACAAACAACGACATATACGAGAAAATGGTACGATAAAAGTTTGCACGTCTAAAAAAGTTCTTTGAAAAATACCTCTTGCTCTTTTGCGATATCTTGCATCGTTGACGAGAAAAATTAAAAAATTATATTTTGAGGAAAAAAAATTCTTCTGACCTCAAAAATGATTTATCCCGCATAAAGCTGGTAGGATGACTTTCTCCTATTAGCAGAAACCTTTCAAAAATATTTCAAAAAATAAAAAAGGTGGGGTTTTCCAGAAAAATCTTTTGTTTGTTCTCAAAATTTGAAGAAAAAAATAAAACAGATTTTCTGGAAAACCCCACCTTTTTTATTTTTCCCCATGCATTTTTTGTACAATTTCTGCTTATGCAAGGAAAATATCGTAAATATAATTTTTATATTTTTCTCGTAAACGATGAACGACAAAAATTAGAAAATTCGATTTCATGAAAAAAAAACCTTGTGATCACATAAGTTTTTTAGCCCACATAAAGCCTACAAGATATCTTCCTTATGAACAACATCATCAAAATTGGCCAATAATATACTTGTGAGTTTTTTGAGAAAATCAGAAAAACCGCCGAAATTCCGTTAATTTTGAATATTTTTAAAATTATTCAGCGAATTTCAAAAGAAGACAACACTTACGTTTTTAGCCCACATAAAGCCTACAAGATATCTTCCTTATGAAACAACATCATCAAAATTGGCCAATAATATACTTGTGAGTTTTTTGAGAAAATCAGAAAAACCGCCGAAATTCCGTTAATTTTGAATATTTTTAAAATTATTCAGCGGATTTCAAAAGAAGACAACACTTACGTTTTTAGCCCACATAAAGCCTACAAGATATCTCCCTTATGAAACAACATCATCAAAATTGGCCAATAGTATACGTGTGAGTTTTTTGAGAAAATCAGAAAAACCGCCGAAATTCCGTTAATTTTGAATATTTTTAAAATTTGTATAATATTATATTTAAATTATTATTTATAATTATTATTATTAAAATCATCAAGAAACCGAGAAATATCTCAATTATGTCAAAAGTTACAGAGGTTTAAAGAAGAAAAAATGTTGTTTTTTTATTTTGAAAAACAAAGCACGAAATTGGAATACGCATGTAGAATTTTATTTTGCAAATCGAAAAAATACGTATTGCCTAAATGCTTCAGAATAATATTTCGTCCCCGTGAGATTCTGCGACTTCCAGTGTAGAACCTGCTTGATTTGAATTGCATTCGGTGTTAAGAAATAGAAAAACTCATTTCTTAGTAACTAATAATAATATTCGACAAAAAGAAATTAATCATTAGTAACTAAGATATTTGAAATAAAGAAGAAGCCCTTAAACTTTTCGACGTTTGATGTTAGAGTTGAGTCTTTAACCTTTTTAGTTTATTATATAAAATAGTCAGAATTATTTCAAATATTATAAAAGTTGTATGACTTCCCCATTTTTAAACATTTCAAAACTGTAAATTGAACAATTTTATATTTTACTTAATCATCTTTTAGCTTGAAACTTTCAACATTAAATTATTTCAAATTGGAATCGTTTAAAATTAAACATTTTTGAATTGAAAGCATTTAAAACATAATAATTTTATATAGAAACATTGAAAATGGTTTGTTTTAATTTTTCAATCTTTCAAAACTGTATTGTTTGAAAATAATTGTACTTTATAGTTGAAAAATATCATTAAAACCAATGCTTAGTTAAATAATTAATTTTAACCAGTGATGTCCACAATTTTATAGTTTTTAATTTACATCGACACAATATTGCAAGCTTTCAATATTTTGAACCAAAAGCGTAAATAAATCAATTTGCTTGCGTTAATTTTTTTTATAAATAATTGACCCCAAAAACGCAAAAATTGTGGAAAATAACTCAAATTTAATTCCTTAAAAATGGTAAAACTTAAAACTGTGAGCGCGGAAATTTATCAAATTTAGAGCGTTTAAATGTGAAAAATATTGAATTTAAATTGCTGAAAAATGGTACAATATAAATTTATAGTCTTTAAAATTTTTAATTCAAATTTCGAAAAAGTAGCAATAACTGAGTATTTTTAAAGTAGCTTTCCAAATTTCCAAGACCTTTTCTACTACTTGGTTGAACTACTTTGTTAAAAATTCATTTTTTGGGTTGAAGATTCATCAATTGAGTTGAAAATGCATTTCTTTGGTTGAAAAATCGTGTTTTTTCTAAAAAATTAATTTTTCTAACTGAAAATTGAACTATTCTAGCTTTACGGTTGAAAATTGATATTTTTTGGTTGAAAATTCAACTACTTGGTAGAAGTTTAAACTACTTTGTTAAAAATTCATTTTTTAGTAAAAGCTTCATCATTTTAGTTCGATATTCATCTCTTTTGCTGAAAATTTAATTATTTGATTAAAAATTGATTTTTTCAACTGAAAATTTTACTAGACCATTTTTTGTTGAAAATTGATCTTTTTAACTATAAAATTCTTTTACGTATTTAGTTCAAAATTTATCTATTCTGCTGAAAATTCCTTTTTTTTTTGTTTGAAAACTACTCCATTTTTGATTGAAAAATGTACTCTTTTTTAATTGACAATTCAACTACTTTGTAAAAAGTCATCTATTTCATTGTTTTTTTTTTTTAGAAAATTCATCCTCTCGGTTGAAAATTGAACAGTTGAATTTTCAACAGACGAATTTTCTACAAAATTCCATTGTTGCATTTTCAACAATACTACGCATTAAAAATTGAAAATCATTCTATTTTACGAATTAAAAGTCGACCATTTCCAAATTCAGAAAGTTTAGAATTGAAAGTTTTTAAATTTGTATTGCTGAAAATTGTACATAATCACATTTATAGCTTTTAAAATAAAAAATTCACATCTTTCAAATCTTAAAAATTAAAATGGAAAAATAATTTAAAATTTTCAAAAAAACATTAATAACTGAATATTTTTAAGTTAGTTTCCCAATTTACCAAGCCCCTTTCCAAATGAATCTGGGAAAAAATATTAGCCGTAAAAATAAAATCATGCAAGAACCAGGTATCCAAAAACGAGTTATTTTAAATTTAATAATGTTCCAAAGTGAAAATTTCAAATTCATCGCCACTCAATTTATTTTTAAGGGATTAAACTTATTAAACTTACAATCATAGTAATATTGTTTTATGTTTGTATCATATAATTGCTAGTTATACATATTGGACAATACCAATTTTAGAGATTCCGAAATAAACTATTTTAATGGGAAGCTTTGAAAAATGAACAATTTCAGACAATTAAAACTTGCTAACCCTAACAACTGTCAATATTTATTATATTTAGTTTTTATTTTATAAGACTGTTTATGAAAAATAATATATATTTCAATGAAGCTTATGTAATAGAAAAACTATATATTTCCATTCCCATCAAGAAGAATCTTATCTGATAAGAGTTTTAATTCAAGGACAAGATTATTATTTACATTATTTATCAGGATCATTTTCTAACCTCAAATTTTTTTACCGGATAAGTAAGAAGAAAAAACAGATTATCAATCTCATATATCAGTCAGAAATATTTATAAGTAAAAATTTTGTATTGCTCATGTTGACTCGCATACCTAAAAATTTCAAAATTTAATGAAAATGGAATAAATGTAGTAAACATTGTAAGCTTACGGTTTGACGTTTTCAGTTTCAGGCTTAGAATCACTTTCTTCATGTTTTGTTTTCTCAATGACCTGTTTTTCTTTTTGAGCGTCTTTTCGTTTCACTTTTTTCTTTTCTTGCCCCATTTTTATTTCAGGAGAACTGTCTGAAAATTGATCAATATCCACCTTTTTGACACAATATGGACAATCAATTTTTCAGGCACTGTTAGGCGCGTCGTCTGCTACGTTGACAGCCGGACGCCGAAGTGCCGGATACCGGAAGCGAAAACGTTTAGTCCAAAAATAGATATCCAATTAGTAACTTTAGGTAAACTCAAAATCAATTTATCACATTTCCTAAAATATTTCTTATCACTCTTCGTATTTAATTGGACTTATTAATGATTTTATCTTCCAGAGTTATGATTTTGATCAGAAATTTGAATAATTACGCCTTGCGCATGCGTAAGAAAAGGCGGTTTTTTTTCAATTTGAAAAAAATATATATTTTCATTTAAAAAGGGTAATTTAATTAATTTTAACGTGATTTTAAATTTTCGTGAATAATTGATTTCAAACCTGTTTCTATAACCTTCAGTTATTATGGATTACAAATATTAATTATGCACGAATTTCCGAAATTCATTTCAATTAGGCCGGTATTTATAAAAACTGATTTTTTTAGTTATTCGTTTATTACAAAAGAAGGATTATAATTTTATGTATTTATAATTTATTAATCATGTATTGAATATATATTTCACTCTAATTATTATTCAAATTCAAAACTAAATGTTATAATATTATTTATAATATGGAGTCCATATTTTAATAATATAATGTATACAATGAATATAATCATTAATATTTTGCATTCACTCCTGGATAGTCATAAATAGTGACGTCAGCTGTCTTGACACGAGGTTTTTAATTTCAACAGTTTGTCGACTTGTTGTCATGGATACAGAAAGTATGGCTGCCAGCTTACCAGTTTACAAGTGACAGCTGTCCGAGAAGGTAGAAATTCTATCGGAAAGCACATTTTCTACTCGTATGTAAATTATTTTCATTTTTTAAACGCACTTTTAATTTATTTTGCTATTTCTTTGATGCCCAAAAATCGAATTAATTTTGTTAATCAAATTTAAACGACGTTAGGGTACAAATTTAA
>CAKNWT010324786.1:10947-23956 GCA_932066315.1 Andricus coriarius | reverse complement strand
CGAGGAACCCACTCCAGGAACCCTAAAGTACTGTCAAATCCAGACTTGCCCAAAGAAGATTTGCTTTTTGCGCCGGGGGCATTGATTCAATCTCGCGTTTTCGAGGAGCTTACTCCACGGACTGTAAAGTACTGTCTAAAACAGACTTCCCCGGCGAAGATGTGTTTTTTACACCTGGGGCATTGGTTTAATCTCGTGTCCTCGTGAAACCCACTCCAAGCACCCCAAAGTACTGAAAACCCCAAACTTCCTTGAAAAAGATGTGTTTTTTACACCTGGGGCTTTGATTTAATCTCGTGTCCTCAAAGAACTCACTTGAGGGACCCCAGAGTACTGTCAAAACCAGACTTCCCCGGAGAAGATGTTTTTTTCATACCTGGAGATCGGTTCAATCTCGTGTCCTCGAGGAACCCAGTCCAGGAACCCTAAAGTACTGTCAAATCCAGACTTCCCCGGAAAGGATGTGTTTTTCATACCTGGAGCATCAGTTCAATCTCGTGTCCTCGAGGAACCCACTTCAAGCACACTAAAGTACTGTCAAGCCCAGAGTTCCCCGGAGAAGATGTATTTTTCACACCTGGGGCATTGGTTCAATCCCGTGTCTTCAAGGAACCCGCAGTTGGTGCAAGGTTTTGACGTAAGTAGGATAATTTTCTCGAAGAAGATGTTGTTGGCATACCTGGTGCAAGGGCGTGATGTCCGGAGTGTAATTTCCGAGAGCGCAGCTCATCACCGGAAGTCAAACTTAGTCCAAAATTAGTTTGTAGAAATGTTTCGTAGAATTTCCGTATGGAATTTACATGTGGAACTTCCACATGGAATTCCCGTAGAACGCTTTCCGGAGAAAATATATGACGAGTAATTTATAACAAATGATTTCGTAACAATTAGTAAGACACTTTTCCGGTAAGTAAGTAATTATGCAACTAGGTGAAATACACCTGGAATCGTAATAACGTATGTTTTAACTGATTCAGAGAAAAAGTCTTTCTTTCAAAGAAAAAGAAGAAATCTGAAGAAGTTATATTTTTAAGGAAAAAGAATAATTCTTGATTCAAATTGATCTTATACTAAATTATGTCGAATAATTTATAAAAAAATAATGTTGTAACAATTAGTAAGATGAAAGGTAAATAAGTAATTGTGCTTACTTACTTAACGAAATAAACTTATGACGAATAAATTATAAAAAATTATTCTGTAATAATTATTAAGGCAAAAGGTAAATACGTAATTATGCAACTTGATTAAATAACACGTGGCATTATAGTAGCATGTGCTTCAACCTATTCAAGGAAAGAGTCTTTTTTTCTAAGAAAAGAAAGAAGTCTGAAGAAGAAGTTTGCCTTTTCAAGAAAAAAGAAGTTTGTCTTTTCAAGAAGAAAGATGTCTGAATTTGAATTTATTTTATAAAAGTTATGACGATTAATTTATAAGGAATGTTTTCGTAACAATTAGTAAGATACTATTTTGGTTAATATTTAATCACGCAGCAAAATGAAATACACGTGAAATTATGATAACATATGTATAAACTAATTCAAAGAAAAATTCTATTTTTCGAAGGAAATAAGAAGTCTGGATTTAAATCCATTTTATAAAAAATGATGACGAATAAATTGTAGAAAATGATATTATAACAATTAGGAAGACATGTTTCCTGTAAGTACATAATTACGTAGCAAGATGAAATACACTGATTAAAAAAAAAAGTCTTTCCATCAAAGAAAAAGAAGTGAAAAAAATGTTAGACCCATCCTGATCAGAAAAAGCAACTCTTTTCGTTTTTGGGGCATGATTGGTCAAATGGCGATAATTTTCGACCGCCCTAAGAAATTAGAAGTGTGATATCTGACTTAGGAAACTACAAAATTTACAAATTTTGTTTCAAATGTACTTTGAAAATCTGTATAAAATTAAAACAATCAAAATTGTACGATTTCAAATGCCGAAACATTAAAAGCAGAATAATTCAATATTCATAAAAATTTGGATAAAAGATGTGAAGTGTATTGTAGTGCCCAAAACTAAACAATTAAAAAGTTGAGGAATAATCTTAAAACTGAAAAAATTTCAAGGCGATACAAGTCAGACCCGAACGATTTAAATGTTTAAATATGATTTCATACATAGCAATTGTAGTAATTATAGTAATTACATTTATATTTATACAGTCATTGTAGATAGAAGCTGTAAAAAGGTTCAATAAAAAGTTATATATTTAAAAATAAAATACTTGCCACCAAAATTCACGAAAAGCGTGAAGGTAGGGAGTAGAGTCCCCAAAAACATTCTCATTTTTTCGAGGTAGATTCCGTAAATTGTAACTGATAAATCTGAAACTAAGCCACTGCGATATATACTAATCACAATATTATTACTCAGAATTATTATTCGACGCAAAATTTCCAGAGTTTTCTAAGTCTAGAATGTTCGTAGGTTACGTGATTGATTCAATAAATTAGATTTTATTGATTCACAGTGTATTCGAGAGGGAAAAATTATTTTACTTTGTCCTTGATGTCAAAATATCTTTTTTACCGCTTCAGACGTAATGTTTGTTCTAAGTGATAGTGCTGAACTGCCAAATAATAAATCAAGAAACAAAAATTATGGAAATATAAAATACATTCAGAGTAAAATATATTAAGAAACTTCTTTTATAATTTTTTAAACATTATACAACTTGGTTGGATTATATTATACTATCAATTCCCTATACCCAGCAATTTTTTGCTCAGAGCATTTTTCTTATAAAATTTAATTCCGCCAAGATTTATAATTAAAATGACTCATGCGATTTTATTTTAAAAAATTTGACTGGGTACACTATAAATAAGGTCTCTTGATTCATTTTGTTATCAATATTTTTTTCCAAATTACTTGGCCACCGTTGATTTTATAAATTTATGTTATTGTACTTAACAGATTTATTTTCATCGCATATGTTTTTCTGGAATTAAATTTCCTTCATTCAGATTATCTACTAGGGTAGTCCAAAATCATACCTGTTCAAATAAAGAGTTCAACATTTGACCAAATAGTTAAATATTCACCCAAAAACATAATTTTTTCACCCTTGAAGGCTTATTTTTCACCAAAAAGATTAATCATCAACAAAATCAACCAGAAAAAAAAAAACATTTTCAACGAAATAGTGCAATTTTTCACCCCAGAGATGAATCTTTAAGCAAAAAGAAATAATTTTTTAAGAAAGTAGTTTAACTTTCAACAAATTATACTTGAATGTTTGGGGCCCCCCCAGGACATCACCTCCCACAAAAACTCGTCCTCTGCGACATGTCTACCCACTTGTTTGAGGCATGTCTGGACATCCATATAACAAGTAAACATAAGCAGTATAAATCGTGTATAGCCTGACAAATGTAGACAGGTCTTCACCCAGGGTGGAAAATTGAGAACTGACTCCCCACAGTGAAAAACGATATGTAGCAGCCTGGCAAAAGTGGACAAGTCTTCCCACAGATGAGAACCTCATAACTTATGATTATGAGTAACATATTATTATTAATTATAAGTTAATAACTATTTACATTTAATTTTCTGCGCATAATATTATTTCAAAATAGAATCTCCTTATAACATGTTTCAATGTTAGTACGCAGGGCCGGCCTGAACAATAGGCCAATGTAGGCTATAGCCTACACTGTTAGAAATTTCTATAGCGATTTTACTATAAATGTATTGGAAGCAATATGCATATACGTGTTGTAAATTTAATATACATCATCTTGTAGAATTAATATACATGTATAGTAAAACACAGTACGTGAAAGTTAAAAGTTCTTTGATGCACCCAAATCTGGTGAAATATTTAAAACTAAAGTAATAGACCAACATTCATAGATTAAATTCTTATTTGTAATCAAAGTACAACGTACGGGTGGAATTTTCTTCAAAATTCACTGTAAATGTCAATATTTTAACGTGAGTATCGATTTTTTTAGTTTAGGTGTCTTAATAATTCGCTTTTCCACTTAAAACCCAGTATGATTTATGTTTAACTAGAAAAAAATATTATGCCTTATCATTTATAAATGAAAATTACTGCCTTAATTATTTTTAATTTATTGAAAGTGAAATTACCTGACTTTTCTAAAAGTTTATCAATATACATGTATATGAAATTTACTATACAGTCTCTTAATTGATATTTCATAGACCGAGTTTTTAGATTTACTATACAAATGTATAGTAAATCTATATTAAAATTACAAACATTTTTAACAGTGTAGGGGCCGGGCGTCATGAAGTCGAGGCGGACGGTTCTTCGGATATTTACGTACAGTAAAATGAGAAATGTGCATCAGGGGGAAACCAGCTTTGTAATTGTACGAAATATGGTTTATTGTTATTTAGTTTAAATAAAAAGTTAAATTTCAGTGTTGTAATATTTATTTGTAAAACTTAGACTTATGCCTTTGTTCGATACGGGACCACAGACACCAATCGCTGCATCTTTTTAATATAAAAAACAATTGTCACGTCTTTCTAACGCTAAAAACTGAAGATACGTCTATTGAATACAAAAATCTGTTGCTACGTCTAACTAATTCACTCGTGAGTCACGTCTTTTCTATCAAGGTTTTGTGTTCTACGTCTATACTTTGAATGCTCCAAATGATGGTATAGTCTTATTTGTACCCGTCGAATTGTTTAAATTAACCCATTTTAAAGTGAGGTCACTTTTTTATCTTGTTTTTGCTTTCATACATTTAATCATCAAAATAAAAAATTTCGAATTGCAAGATATTAAGACATATTGATGTGGATATATTATTTTTCAAATTAATTCTACAGGAAAAATTAAAAGCATGTATGTGAACTTTAGATGATATATTATTAAAAGCTATATTCCATTTCCAGCTGAAAATATAACAAAATCTTTAAAAACAGGTCTAATACAATTTAAAAGATTTTAATTTCAATATTGTGAATCCGAAAAGTTTAAATACCTTCGAATTTTCAATTTTAACATTCCAGTGCTTTTAAATTTAGAAACACGGAACTCGAATTTCATCACTCCTTGTATAATTGATCTTTTTTTATACTATCTCAGTAAAAAAAATTAATATTTTTTTTTATTTTTAGAGCAAACAATAATTTCTTGAAACTCTCATAGCTTTAAATTGTCTGTAATCAAAATATCTAATAAACTGTTGGACGGATTAATCTCCATAATTGTTGCTAAAAATCAATGGTTGAATATTTCTTGAACAGTTTTTTGATGAATTCTATTATCTATCTTTATGAAAGTTTGGGAACAATAACATACAATTAATTACAATTTTGAAGGTTTTTCTGAATACTATACTTTTTTTGAATATTCCACAATTATGGCTATTGAAGCAAAGAATTAATTCTGAGTTAATTTAATTAATTCTGAATTAATTTAATTAATTCAATCATTGATTCATTAATAGCTAAAAGCATTCATTTAAATTAATTCCAGCACTTTGGATTCGTTTCAGAAATCGCTAAATGTATTTTTTAAACGATTTTTTACACAATTACATAATTTTTGGAAGTTCTGCAACTGATATGAACATATACATGAATTTCACACTAACCTTGAGTATTTAGTAAAAATGAACATGTAAACACATCTAAGAAGCTTTTTTTTTATTAAAAAGTAATAATAATTGTTAAAAACAATTAAATTCTATTAGCGTTTCGTTAACTTATTACAACAATTGCCAAACTTATGCAAACATAGGTTGCTATAGCAAGCTATGTAGCACTCAATCCCTGTAGCAAGAAAACCTGTCTTTTCAAAACTTGCAATATTAAAAAACAATGTTGTTAAGTGAGTCTGCTATAGAAACGTATTTTTGCATTCATTTTCAAATTATTGTAAAAATTTACCGAAACGTTAATAAAATCACTAGTTTAAACAATTATTTTTAAAAATATATAAAAAAAAGCCTTTTACACGTGTTTACATGTTGAGTTTGATTAAATACTCAAAGTTGGTGTGTAATTAATATATTTGTGTATTAAAGTTACAGAACTCTAAATAATTATGTACTTGCTTAAAAAATTATTTTAAAAACGCACCTTTGGGCATTTTCTTGATGATTTAAAAAATGTTCCCTGTTTTTCAATTGCACCCATCCTTTGTTCATAATATTTTGCAAAGTTTGAATTTAATGAAAAGTGATTCACTCGTTTGAAAAAAACGTTTAAACAAAAGGCGTACCTAAATATTTCATAGACGTATCCAAAAGTGTTTTCGGGTTTTCTATCTGATGGGGTGAAGCTAGAATCGCTCAAATTCATACGTGTAAAAATTCAACTTTCGATCTTTGGTAATCGATCCCCCCAATCTATTCGTTTTCCGGAACACTAAATTCTATAATTTTGTTCTAATCCATCAAAATTAACCTGTTACATTAGAATTTTAAAATTAACAAGAAATAATTTCCACTCTATAAATTTGAATTTTGACCTCCCCTCCAACTCCCTTACATTACGCCCAAGAAATGCCCCATAAAATGCAAAATAGCAGTTTTATGTGACATTTATGCTAAAACGGAATTTTTAGAATATTTTTAACACGAATGATATGTATTCGATAAGCGACAAGTTTCCAAGTATTTTCTTATTAATATTGAATTTCTTGAACAGTTATTAGTTGTTCAACCATTCATTTTCCTCCCTGCAAACTCTCTTTCACAAAAAATAGCAGTCTTCACATTCATTAACTGCGTCATTAATTCCAGAAAATAATAACTACCAAATATCCTAAATAAAACAATAATCCTATTTCATTATTAATATTAATAATGTGATTATTAAAAAAGAATTCATTTTTATGCTAATAATCTTTATTAATCATACCAATTTTAAATTGTTTGTTAGTAAGCGACCGATTTCCATTATTTTGACTCTAAGAAAATAATATAGCAAGTATTAATAATATAGTCTATATTAGTATCCAAAAACATATTGCGACTGTTTTCACAGCATCCCACAAATTGGATTTAAAATAATTAAAATTAGAGATAAAATAAACACGTGGCTTCAAAAACATAAATGTAGAACACCAAAATACCCCTTAATTAAGAAAAAACCAGACACCTTAGGTACAACTCTGTAGTATTTTTTCAATAGATTGTACTAATTATCTTTCAAGTGAATTATATCTTTTTCAGTGCCGTTGTACGAGGAAGTGCATTCACCCAGTCTTAACTTCTTTAAACTCTTTCCATCCATCAATATATTTTGCAAGAGTTTTTCCATTGCGTATAACTACATCACCATTTTGAGCAGCAAGTACCCTAACCTCACCTAATAATGCAAGAAAAATATAGTCATTAATCAATTTTAACCGTGAAAACATTATTGACATAGGACTCCATAATTATGAAAAAAATTATGCGTTTAATGCAGAATTTTCTAATATCTGTTTTAGATTGTATTTATTTTTGAAATTACCCTTTTCATCAGGTCCATTAATCCTTCTATCAAAGAGGAATCCAATACGTCCTTGTGGAGGACGAAACACCTCAGCACCATCAGGAAGAAAGGCTGCCACTGAGAAGAATATGGTTACTAATTATTTTAAAGATTAAAAATTAATTAACTTAGGACTACTCAATTGTACTAAATTGAAGGTCTACTAAGGAAGCATTATATACCTTAATGTTCCAAACGATGTGAAAATTCTTTTAAATTCTTTGAATTCCATGGATATCATACACAATATCTTGAAATCCCTTGATACCATAAAAAATCCTTTAAAATCCACGCAAATCTCTTGCAATTGCAAAAAATCGGTCAGAGTTTTTTAAATTCCATGAATAATTTAGAAATCTTAAGAAGTCCCTTGAAACCACTTTTTTATAAAGATTCGTAAGATTTTTGTGACACACATACCTCTCCTACGTGAGACTATGCATTTTTATGGATTAAAAATGGATTTAAATGATTTCGTGGTATTTATAAGGATTTTGAGAGAGAGATTTTGAGAGTCAGAAAGATTCCTATGAATTTTAAAGATTTCAATGAATTTTCAAGATTTTAACGGATCTCGTTATATTTTTAAATATTTCAATGTATTTTATTGATTTTAAATGATTGTAAGGAATTCTTATGAGATTTTAAAGATATACAGGGATTTTACGAGATTTTATAATATTTTAAAAGATTTATCGGAATTTTAAACAAGTTCAAAGAATTTCAACGGATTTTAAGAGATTTCAAGGAGTGTCGATGATTTTGCGGAATTTCAACGAATTTTAGGAGATTTCGGAAGGTTTAACAGAATTTCAATAGATTTCCGAATATTATAAAGAAGTTTAAGGGATTTCGAGGAATTTTGATAGCTTTTGGAAGATTTTAATGGATTTTATTATATTTTAAGGGATCGCAGGGGATTCGAAAATATTCCTACGAATTTTAAAGATTTAAATCAATGCTAAAGTGAGTTCACTTGGTCTCATAATATTTTGCAATGTTTTACGAAATCTCAAGGATTTTGAGCAGTTTTGGAAGATTTTCAGGGATTTTTCTGTGATTTTAAAGCTTTTAAGCGATTTCAAGGATTTCAAAAGATTTCACGAGTCTTACGAAATTTTCAAAAGAATTAACGGGAACTTACAATATATATTAAAACCGATACGAATCTTCTAAAAGTCATTAAAAAAACTTGAAATCTCTTGAAATCCTTTTTTAATATTCAAAAATCCTTTGAAATTTCGTGGTGTTTTATGATATTTTACGAAATTCTTTAAAATCCGTTTAGTACTTTGGAATCTTCGGAATTCCCTAAAAAAACATTGAAATCTCGTGAAATCATTGAAACCTCTTCAAATCATTAAAAATACCTTAAAATCCTTTGATATCCTCTTAAAGCTTTTGGGAATCCCTGATACCCTTTGAAATTCGTGAAAATATTTCAGTATTGCATGAAATACTTTAAAATCCTTTGAAATTCTGTGACTTATTTTAAAATACTTCGAAATCTTTTAAAATCGTTGACATCCGCGCTTATAGTTCCTAATTCCTTAAAATCCCTCAAGATCTGTCGAAATCCTTAAATTTTCTTAAAATTCTGTCAAATTCCTTTAAAAAATTGTCAAGTGGGTATTTTTTTGAAGCTCTTGAAATCTTTTGAATTTCTTTGAAATCTGTTGAAATACTTTCAAATCACTGCAAATCTCGCAAATTCTCTGAAATCCCATGAAATATGGGGATGCGTTTGGTTGGTTGGGTTCTAAAATTTGAAAAATAATCCTTTCCTAATTATTAAACGTTTTCCAATAATTTTCCAAGAAATGAAGTATTGAATTTGTTTTTCAACTCCCGCAGCCGGTTAAAATGTGCCTCTAGGCACTTAACATCGATTCAACACTTGTATTTTTCAAAATCCAAGGTGGATTCAGATAAAGGTTTTACACTTCCCCTGCACTTGAGAAACGTAAAATCATCATTCGAATATAGACCTTTATTGGGGGGGGGGGGTCTTTTAATTCAAAGAAAACAAACGCAAGTCCTGAAATTAAAATATTTCATGTGCCCCACTTTACCTATGGGTACCAACACCGGTGGCTCTGTACTGGTACTGGGCTCGGAAAAGCGAGGTCTCACAAATCTGCCGTTGATCATTGTTCCAACCAAACGTCGATTCTCAAAAAAGGTATGACCATCCGGATATCCCGCAAATCGATTTGGCCCTGGCGGAGGCAGTTGGTGGGCCGGGTCGTCCGCAGCCCAAACTCCTTTAATCAGCAAACATTTGTATGAAGACATATTTTTATTATTAACAAGCCTGGATTTCAATTTATTCTATAAAAAATGATGACAAATAATTTATCATAAATGATTTTGTAACGATTATTAAGACACTTTTTCGGTAAATATAGATAATTACTCAACAAACAAAATATACGTGGAATTGTAATAACATGTGTTTCAACTGATTTAAAGAAAAGTCTTTCCTTGAAGAAAAAGAAGAACGAAGTATAAATGAAGTATGCGATATACTGCATACATAATTAAGTACACCTAAAGTATAGGCTATACTTCATCTATACTCACGTATCGTTAAAGCATCGGTTATAGAGTGGCTCTCATTTGTTTTTTGAGATATCCTAGTAACAGGATAAAAATCATTAATTGTGAAGTTCATTGATTACATCTTTTCCAATAATATAAAAAGTGTTCAATTGTAGAGATTTCATGAGAAAAATGTGTATTGGAGATTGTTAGCGAGAGTACAATGCAAATGGGTGATAATACAATTTAGATGTTCCATAAGAATTCGTTCAATTTTCCCTGAAGAAATACAATTTGGAATTAAAAATAATCAGCTCTGTTTTCAGATTTATGGGAAATCATCACAAAACATAAGGATCTATAATGGAAAATTGATTTGTAAGAGATCCAAAATCATTGATTCCTAACCATACAGTATTATTGTCATAAAAACTTAACAAGTTGTAATCAAATCATTATTTAGGTGAAATATTTTTTCCTAAATTATTTATATTATAACATTCAAAAGATTGAGATTACAATAATCATTGTACTTCTTTCAAAATTTGCTAACAATATTCCCTTATGAAGCCTATTAAGAATATGTATTGTAAGAATTAT
The DNA here is from genome assembly GCA_932066315.1 of Andricus coriarius. Classification (NCBI taxonomy): domain Eukaryota; kingdom Metazoa; phylum Arthropoda; class Insecta; order Hymenoptera; family Cynipidae; genus Andricus; species Andricus coriarius. Next base: position 13,336 of record CAKNWT010324786.1, on the reverse strand, counting down.
TTCAAATAATTAAAAATATGCAGATGAAATTTTGTATACGTATAAATTTCGGGAAATGGATTGAAGTCATAAATAATTAAACTAACAAACAAGTGTTTTAGGCGTACTTGATAATGCTTAGTAATAAGTAATGAGGAAAACAATGATGAGAATAAATAATGAAAAATAAGTAACGACGAATAATTATTAGTATTAAAGAACCACACGAAGACCGCAACGTTGCCAATTTTAAATCAAGTTTTATTTTTTCATGACCTTTTCCACCGGACACTTCTAACTACATAAACTAGAGGTCAAAACTGAAGAAAGAGATGCAATACTTTTTGATGTTATTAAAAGGGGCCATCCATATACCAACAAGACAGTTGGGAGGAGGGGTCTTTCCAAAATCTAAGTGGACAAGGGTGGTACATTTTTTTCATACTTATCGCCCACAAAATTGTTTAAATCCACAAAAAAGAAATACGTTTTTTGTGTTGAAAAAAATGACATTTAGATATCCCGCAAGCCCCATGATGTTCAACACGTATTTCCCACAGTAAAAAGTCGTTTTTGTAAATTTGATTTAGAATCGTCAATTTTAGGTCCATCGAGGTGACCCTTAAGATTTCTCATCACAATTAGCCATAGAGTACAAATAAAAAATTGCTTTTTGTATTGCCCACCCTTTAGTCTGTTTATAGGATAAAAAAACCCATAAGTGAAAAGTGGTGTTTTTCGAGTTTTTGCGCAAAGTATTATTTCTGTGAAGTTTCATTTAGTAAGCATTGTTTCTAACACATAAAATATTACTTTAAACTGATAACTAGATGTTAAAAGATTAGAATAGAGTTAGAAAGGCGCGGGGTTTTCTGAATTTTTCAACTGATTTTCAACTTTTCAGTTAGAGCAAGGCAAAAATAAATTAAATAAAAAAAAATAATCGTTTGAACATATTATTACTTATAATAATATTATTTTAGAATTTTTCTATAAAGTTGTAGTTTTTTCTAAAATTTTCCAATTTTGGTTCACTTTTAAATTATAGACTTACATCGTGGTAATAATTAATATAATTTAACCAACATAATTGATTGCACAAATTAGTATTGTTTTTAACTATCTTCTGCCATGTTAATGCTAGATAAATGCGGATTTTTCTGAAATTCTTCACTTTTCGTCTACTTTTAACTCACTGAGATAATAATTAATTCAAGTTAAGAAACATAATTATTTTGAAAAATTATTATGGTTCACAGATATCTGCTCTTAGCGTACTGCTAGAAAGATGCAGGTTTTTCTGAAATTTGCAGCTTTTCATTAACTTTAGTTCTCAGTAACTACTTCAAGAAAAATTAACATTGAGAATATAGTACATATTGAAAATTTGAAGAATATTTGAAAGATCTGTATGATTTCCGAAAAACATATTTACAAAAAGAAAGATTGTTTGAGATATTATTCTCTATTGCTTATTTATTATTTCTTCATGAATAAAAAGCCAAAGCAAAGTTAAAAATTTCAGAAAAACTGCAACTCTCTAGCAATTATCTAAGAGAAGTTATTTATAAACAATAATAAATTGTTAAAACAATTATGTTTGTTGACCAGCATTAATAGTATCTCACTAAGTAAACAGTTGACAAAAGTGGAAAACTTCAGAAAAAACCGCAAGTGTCTAGCATTATAATTTCTAAAAACAATAATGATTTGGTCAAATACTTTATGTAAACAATTTATTATCAGCAGAAGGTAATATTTGATGTACTTATAACAATTTTTATTTAAACATCCGCACACAAAAATCATAATCAGCACCAAAAACTCGCGAAACCCAATTTTTCACTTATGGGGTTTTTTGGGACACTATAATTGAATGATTTATGATACAGTAGAACTCGTCGGATCGGGACGGACCGGGACTCCACTTTCGATCACGCAGGTCGCAGAAACAAATCTTAGACCTCCTGGCAGTCATGTATCTTTAATGTTCAGGGCTTTAATCTTTGACCGGCCATTACAGTCTGTTACATTTTTGTACCTACAGCACTGACGTCCATCCGGTGGCGTCTGCAGTGACTCTGTGCGCATGCGCCTACCTATCATGGCTAGAGGAGAGGTTTAAGAGTGGGGACTACAGCCCTCCGAGGATTTCGATGCGACGAGTCCCGATTCGACAGGTCCTACTGTATTGAAAAAGTTATCATTTATTTGTATATGCAAAAAAATTCGAAAAAAATGCTTAACAGTCTCGAATTCTCCTGGATCCGTGGATTTCTTTTCAGAGAAACATGAAAAACAACAAAAATGTTTGCATTGATTTTATAAAAAATTATTAGGAATAATTTATAAAAAATGATCTTTTAACAATTAGTAAGGTGCCACCTATGAATTACGAAACACTTGGGGG
>CAKNWT010324786.1:0-10847 GCA_932066315.1 Andricus coriarius | reverse complement strand
TTACATAAGAGCGAAAAACTACAGGAAAAAACGGAGAAAGCGTTACATGAGGGGGGGGGGGGGTCAACGTTGTTGGAAAATTGGGTTACGTAATTTATGGATGGCCCCTACTACACTTTTTCGGTAACGCGTAATTACGTAGCAACAGGAAATACACGTGGAATTATAATAAAATATGTTCAAACTGATTCAAAGAAAAAGTCTTTTTGTTCATAGAAAAATTAGGAGTGTCAAGCAGACGTTTTTTTTCTCTGAGAAAAAGAAAAATCCAGATTTAAATTGATTTTATAAAAACTGATAACGAATAATTGATCACAAATGCTTTTATATCAATTAGTAAGACACTTTTTCTGTAAATAAATAATTACGAAGCAAGATGAAATACACGTGGCATATCATAACATATGTTCCAACTGCTTCAAACAAAATGTCTGCAAAAAAAGTTTTTCTTTTTAAAGATAAAAAATAAGTCTGGATTTGAATAATTTTCATAAAAAATGATGACGAATAATTTATCACAAATGGTTTTATAACAATTAGTAAGACACGTTTTATATAAATACATAATTACGAAGAAAGATGAAATACAAGTGGCATTATCATTCAAAGAAAAAGTCTGCAGAAAACGTTTTTCTTTTTAAGGAAAAAAAAAGAAGTATGAATTTCAATAATTTTTATAAAAAATGATAAAGAATAATTGATTACAAATGATTTTATGTCATTTAGTAAGACACTTTTTCTGTAAATACATCGTTACGAAGCAAGATGCAATACACGTGGCATATGATAACATATGTTTCAACTGATTCAAAGAAAATGTCTGCAAAAAGCGCTTTTCTTTTTAAAGAACAAAAGAGGTCTGGGTTTTAATAATTTGTATAAAAAAAGATTACGAATAATTTGTAACAAATTATTTCATAACAATTAGTAAGACACTATTTCCGTAAATACATCATTACGAAGCAAGATGAAATACACGTGGCATATCATAACATATGTTTCAACTGATTCAAAGAAACAGTCTCCAAACAGCGTTTTTTTTTTAAAGAACATAAACAGGTCTGAATTTTAATAATTTTCATAAAAAATGATGACGAATAATTTATTACAAATGATTTTGTAACAATTAGTAAGACACTTTTTCTGTAAATACATCATTACGAAGCAAGATGAAATACATGTGGCATATCATAACATATGTTTCAACTGATTCAAAGAAACAGTCTGCGAAAAGCGTTTTTTTTTAAGAACAAAAAGAGATCTGGATTTCAATAATTTTTATGAAAAATGATTAAATAATTTATTACAAATGATTTTATAACAATTAGTAAGAAACTTTTTCTGTAAATACATCATTACCAAGCAAGATGAAATACACGTGGCATATCATAACATGTGTTTCAACTGATTCAAAGAAAATGTCTGCAAAAAGCGTCTTTCTTTTTGAAGAAAAAAAAAGAGTTCTGAATTTTAATAATTTGTATAAAAATGGTTGACGAATAATTTGTAACCAATTATGTAATAACAATTATTAAGACACGTTTTCTGTAAATACGTCAATACGAAACAAGATGAAATACACGTGGCATTATCGTAACATATGTTTCAACTGGCTCAAAGAAAAAGTCTGCAGAAAACGTTTTTCTTTTTAAAGAAAAAGAAGAAGTCTGGATTTGAATAATTTTTATCAAAAATGATGACGAATAATTTATTACAAATGATTTTATATCAATTAGTGAGAGACTTTTTCTGTTAATACATCATTACGAAGCAAGATGAAATACACGTGGCATATCATAACATATGCTTCAACTGATTCAAACAAAATGTCTGCAAAAAGCGTTGTTCTTCATTAAGAAAAAAAGAGGTCTGGATTTAAATAATTTTTATAAAAAAAGATGACGAATAATTTATCACAATTGATTTTATAACAATTACTAAGACAAGTTTTCTATAAATACATAATTACGAAGCAAGATGAAATACACGTGGCATTATCATAACATATGTTTCAACTGATTCATAGTATATTCTTTACGAAAAATCATTTTTTGAATATAGTCAATATTTAGATTCAAGACATTTTAATATATTACTGATTTAGAATTACATTATAATCTACTTACCAGCATAATTAAGAAATATTATGAAAGTAAAGAGCAGAGTACAAATAACATTCCTCATTTCGTTAGTGGAATATGACTGGTTTTAAAGAATTTACGGAGCTGAAACAGAAAAGATCTGGCATACGTGTCGCTGGAATATATACTAGCCGTTATCTCATTACAGCCGTAATTATCATTTACATTTACACAAACTTTTTTTACTTTATTTACAATAGACATTTACAGTCAGAAAAGTAACTGGATTTTTTTTCGCCCAGTGCGAATTTGATAATTTTGTTGCCCCCCCCCCCCCACACACACACTAAAAAAAGCAAGTATCCACGTAGAAATGTTGATCGCGATTTCGAAGAGATCCGCAGAGTTTCCCCTATTTCTGATCGGGTGCTGATCGGGAAGGATAGAGAGGGCCAGACTTTTTCTGTAATGCTTTTTTAGTCGTATCTAGAACTTTTAATCAGATCCTAACGAGAATATCTAACTATCGCCCGTTTAGACCCTCCCTGTTTTCCCGTAGGTTCGACATTCATTCCGAATAGCTCCTACCAACGATTTTTTTTTTCTGTATATTCATTTTTTCTAGACGCGTTGATTGATTACGCAAATCATAGTGAAAATTGGTGGAAATTTGATGAACCCTGCCGAAAACGCATTTATTTTTCTGGCCACAGAAATAATGTTTATCAAACCCTTTCCCCTTTCCAGCTTTTCGTGAAGAATGGAAAGGCACCCCTTTGTCTGGGCAGAGAAATAATGTTGGTCCAACCCCTACTGCTTTCTGATGTCCCGTGGGGAGACGAACAAAAAATTAAGTAAAAAATATGTAACTGCAGTTATTGGTCGCAGCAATACTTACATTTTCGGCAGGGGCTAGGTATGAAATTTTCATCATCAAATATCTCGAAAACTTTGACTCGTACGAAAAAATTGGATGAAACATAAAATGTGTGTTTTGAATAGGTCCACAACTTTTATAAAATTGTTTTAAACATTTTTATTGGTTCTTCAGATAATCGTGAAATGGGCTTTTTCATGGTTTTTACCATAAAAATCAAATTTGCGCCAATGTTCACTATGATTTTCGTAATCAGAGCATCAAATTACATGAGTATACGGAGTATCAAAAAAATGAGAGTTCAGGGCTATTCGGAACTTTATCCTATTTTACATGTTAGAAACAATGTTACCTTAATTTAAAATAAACTAAACTTATTGTGAAAGCTGATTGAAATAAATTAGTAAAAATTTGTGGCATATATTCACAAACCCTACTGATATATAAATTAAATATAGTTTTTCGAGGCACAAATAATGGAACATCTTAACAGTGCCTTAAAGACTCTTGACTAGAACTTACTAGTCCAACTGTTCTAGTGAGATTCTCACCACTGTCATACTTCCAATGGGAAAAATAAGACGATTTTGCACGATCATTGGAATGAAAAAACTTGACTTCTCAATGCTGAAAATTTTCTTATTTAAGGCAATCAAAATTAAATAGCAAATTGAAGCCCTCAACCCATAAATAATTCAGACTTATAAAATACAATTAAAAATGAAATGCGGTTAAGCTAAAACATTTTTTATTCTAAATTGCTAAAATTTTACACGTTTAAAATTTTCATATCGCAACAATTAATATTGTATGGTTTAATATGTTTAGAAGCACTATGAAATTTGAACGATTCAAGGCTGTCTACCCCAAGAATTTCATCTTGCACTCTACTATGACAATTCATTATTTTCATTTTTTACTGGCTTTAACTTACCTAATACAAATTTAACTGTTTTCCTTATATTTTACATATTAGAAACAATTTCACCTTGATGTAAATTAAAATAACCTTATTGTGAGAGGTAAAAAAATAAATTATTTAAAATGTGTTGGTTATGTTCACATACCCTATTTATATACAAATTAAAAATAATTCAACAAAACTATCGCTTACTGTTTTTTGATATAAATTCAGCTTGTGTTACTTGGATTAGAAACGCATGTTTATAGGCGTTAAACACTCGGATGATACAATACAAGATTGGGGCCTAACTAGACTCATCTAGTTTTTCTATGCAAAAAAAAAAGTAAGATCTGAAGAGTGCCTTAAATGGCCTTGAATAGAACTTACTAGTAAAGTTTTTCTACTGTGATTCTGACCACCCTCTTACGTGGAATGTGGAAAAATGGAACAATTCATTTTGAAAAGTTCTACGAATTTCTTGACAGTCACTTTTTGATAGGACGCGTAGTTTTTGTTTAAATTCGCAGAAAAAAAGCATTAAAAATAAACAAATCAAAAATGTTGGACGAACGACACACGCTAAGGAAAAAAAATAATGAGAAAAAAAAGAGCTACATATTTGTTATTAATTTTTTTTTTAAAGGATGCGTGGTTTTTGTTTTATTCGTAAAAAACGACAATAAAAAATATAAAATTTAATTTTTGGACAAACGACACAATCTATGAAAAAACTGAATTAACAAAACTTGCTTATCAAAAAAAGAGCTACAAACTTGTCATAAATAATTGTTTGTTAGTACGCGTAGTTTTTGTTTTAATCGTAAAAAATAACATTAGAGATAAAATAACAACTTTACGCTAGGATGCGTCTTTTTAGTTGAAATCGTACAAAATAACATTGAAAATAACCAAATTAATTTTTAGTAACAAAATTGTTTTTTTTTATAAGATGCGCACTTTTTTTCAATTATCAGAACAAGACAATGAAAATACATGTTTTAATACCAATGCATACTATGAATTGTAATAATATAAATGCATTAAAATGATACATTTTTCAGGGCAGCTGCAAATAAAATGTAATGCAAAATAAGAAACAAATTATGAAGTAATCATGATAAATAAAATATGTATTGTAAAAAAACTTGGAAGCAAAACTATCGTTTTGCTCAATTTTTCCAACGAAAAATTTTGTTGGAAAAAATTGAGCAAAACGACAGTTTTGCTTCAAATTTTGCTTATAATGTTTTTTATAAAACCATTGTTGTTAAATAAGACTTCGACGCATCATTGAAAATTAAAACTTCAGTTTCGGATTTCAAATATAAACAAAATGTAACTTACGGGGAAGAAAGAACAATGGGAAGAGGAGGATTGGGAATTTTCTTTATATTGATGAGCATGATTATGGACTTCTAATTTAATTATCCTGATGAGGAAAACTATTGTTTTCGAAACGTCAAAATAAAGAATCTACAAACGAATTCTTTTCTGGTCTGAAGTATGTCATTTTTACCATCTCTAACATTATATTTATAAATTATACCACTCAGACAAATAATATCGCTTTGCAACATCTTTTCTAATCCAAATAAATAAATAAAAAATTTTACACTCATCTTGATTAGAAATGCAACTTTTTTCGTAGTCGGGATTTGATTGTTCGAAATTCGACAGTTTCGGACTGCCCTGAAAAATTGGAAGTGTGGTATCTGACTTAGGTAACTAGAAGTTCTACACATTTTTCTTTGAATATAAGTACTTTGATAAAAGGTGCAAAAATTAAAACCATTAAAATTGTACGATTTGAAATGCCGAAACATTAAAAACAGAATAATTAATAATTAATGGAAAATTGAGTAAAGAAGGTGACATGTGCTCCTTGTAGTGCCCAAAATGAAACAATGAAAAAGTTGAAGAATAACGTAAAAATGAAACTATTTTAAGATTAAACAATTCAGAACACGAACGATTTTAATTTTTGAATATTAGTTCATACATAGCAATTTAACTTGAATAATTTCTAGTAAAAGACTTTTGAAAGTGTTCAAAAATTAAAACAATATCTAAATTTGTTAAAAATTGAAAAATTGTAGATAGAAACTGTACAAAAATGTAATAAAAAATTTTATATATAAAAATAAAATATTTACCACCCCAACTAATGAAAACTGTGAAGGTAAAAGTAAAGTCCCTAAAAATATTTTAATTTTTGAGAGGTAGATTCCGTAAATTGTAATTGATAAATTTGGAATGAAGCAACTGTTATATATACTAATCGCTATCCTATTATTCAGCATTATTATCACACGAAAAACTTTCTGAGTTGTTTAAATCTAGAATGTTCGTAGGGTACGTGGTTGATTCAATAAATTTAATTTTATGGATTCACAGTGAAATCGCAAAGGTAAAATTTTTTTACATTGGCCTTGACGTAAAAATTTCTGTATCACCGCTTCAGACGTAATGTTTGTTCCAGCTGATAATGCTGAAATGCCAAATAATAAGTCAAGAAAGAAAAATTAGGGAAATATAAAAGGAACTCATAGTACCATATAAAAAGAAACTTTTTTATATAATTTCTAGACATTTAGCAACTCGGCTGGATTATCCATCCATCAATCTCCTACACACAGCAATTTTTTATTAAAATGATTTTGGTTAAAAAATTGAATACAACTAAGGTTTATAATTAAAATCGCTTATTCAAGTTTATTTATAAAAATTCTAAAGTATACTTCGTAAAATAAGTATCTTCATTTATTTTATTATCAATATTTTTTCCAAATTACTTGGTCAAAATTGATTTCATAAATTCATGTAGTTGTACTTAACATATATTTTTCATCGCAGATGTTTTTGGTCGCATTAAAAAACTGTGCAGCATATTCCAGGGTAATAAAAAATATTATAGGACATTGTGACCAATTGTGACGGATTGTATCGGATTAAAAAAAGCGCAAATTTTGAAAAAAGATTGGACGAGATTCAGGCAATTATTAACCAAAGGGTTTTAAATGTATATGCCAATTTCCTACAACAATGAATATAATATTAATAGGAGTAGAAAAGGATCTGGGCAGCAAAATTACACAAGGAGACCAAATATTGAACATCTGGAAAATATACTGCAAAGGTAAGATTAAAATTATGACCTCCAAACTTGAAGAAAAAATTAAGGATAAGGGAAATAAGAACTCGTTAATCGCAAGAGATTTCATTGCAAAAACGAGTAATAAAGGAGCAATATATGGAGGGCCAGAAGAAGAAGAAATCCGATGAGAATCTAAAGACATGGTATCCCATACAGAAGGAGATAATTTGATAACGATTTTTTCGTTAATTTGACTTTTCTTTTTATATCTGCGTGAAAAAGGTAATTCATAACTAATTGGTTCAATTGAATGACTTTTTATTAACCAATGAAAATTCTAAAGGATCCCTATTAAAAATCGCAATTTTGTAAAAAAATTCACGGCGAGAAGTTTTCATTCGATCGGAAGATTTCGTTTTGCTTTTAAGACATCTAACCCCGATACAGATAATGTAGAAGTTTTATATTTTTCTAATAGATTCTGTGATAGAAATGTGCAACTATGTCAATTTTCTTCATAAATCATTTGTTTGTAGTGCTGCAAATTCAAACGGATTATCCCACAAAAAAACTGATGGAGAAAAAAGTCTTATTTTTGCTCAGAGATACTAAGAATGATTGTATTTGTTTTATTAATAATAGATGAAATTGTTAAAAGGAAAATTGAAACGAAAGCTGACCAGGATTTCGAAATAATAACCACGATATTTGTTATCAAAGGACTTGTTTGACCTTATGAACAGAAGGTATCTCGGGGACCTCTAAGTGCATACAAGAGTATTAATGGCGACTCGATTATTTGAAAAAAAATATTTATATGGTCTGGTATTAAATACGGCTGTTGACTTTACACTCATCTGACCCAAGTTCAATTTCTGTTGGAGGTGGATTTTTCATCGAATTTTTCTATTTTAGTTTTGGCAATATTTTAAATTATTATTTAAATTGTTGAAATTAAATATTAATTATAATAAAAATGTTAATTATAATTTAAGCTGAAATAATCCAGTTGTTCATGTAGAAAAATATGCACTAGAATTAAAGTATGAACAATTAAGAATTTGATTTAGGGAAATAGTTTCTTGAGCCTATAGTAAAACAGTTGTTTGAGTTGAAAATACATTTCTTTCCATCAATTCGTATTTCCTGAGTTAAAAGAAATATTCACTCCCATTCATTATACATTTATTTGGAGCAATAAGTTTTGAAATTGCCCTTTTCATCAGGTCCATTAATCATTTCATCAGAAAGGAATCCAATATGTCCTTTTGGTTGACGAAACATTTCAGCACCATCAGGAAGATAGGCTGCCATTAAGAAGAATATCGATTCTAATTATTTTAAAGATTAAAAATTAACTAACATAGAACTACTCAATTGTACTAAATTGTGCGTTTACTAAAGAAGCATTCATTGATCTCGCAAAACGAGAATGAGCTCCCTGTAAATTCGTTAAATCCCCTTTAAAACTGTGCAAATCCTTGCAATCGCTTGAAATCTTCAAAATTCCATAAAAATCCTTTAAAATCCGCGGAAATCACTTAAAATCTCTAAAAGTCGGTTTCGAAGGTCGGCGTGGCACGTGTCTGCCTGTAGACATCGAATAGAGCGGACGTTTTTTTAGGGGTCCAGCAGACCCCATGTGACCATAGTGCGACAAAATGAGCAAAAAAGTTCAATTAAAAAATTCATGCAGGACTCGATGCCTTTCTCGAGAGGTGTGAACCACCTGTTTCAGATAGAGTCAATGAATTTCCGACAACAGAAAAGGTGTCTGCTCTGCAACAGGAAGAAGGATAAAAAAAAACCCTATGTACGTCTTGTCTTCGTCCTATGTGCGATGAGCATCACATACCAATTTGCACTGACTGCTGTCTCAGAAACGATTAAAAATATTTTTATACTGTAAAATAAGATATTTTACTTTTTTATTATAATCAGGCATGCAATAAATAAATTTTTCAAAAAGAAGCAGTTTTGTCACTTTATTTTGCATGCTCAAGCTTATCAAAAATTCAATTTTTTATGAATTTTTCAATGAAAAAAGTCAAATTTTTCAATTTTTGTTTCCTCACGTTTTTTCATCATGAAGAATTTTAAATAAACAATAAAAAACTATTGCATTACGAAGAAGTGACCCTAAAATAAAGTCTCATGCAAGAATCAAGTCAAGAAGAGGGGAAATTGCAACAGTTTTTCTACGGCGGGGTTCACTGGACCCCCTGTGACCATCCCGTTATTTTTCCGAGGTGTGACCATAACGGGTTAAATCTCCTTTTTGTAAAAATTTTCCTTCCTACGTAAGACTCTGCATTTTTAGTCCATGTATCAAAAATATATATCAACTTTCTTCACTGCAAACGAGATTTCAAAACATTTCAAGGGATTACATATTCTTGATCTCCATCACATTTAAATCCCAGCGTTTTAAGAGATTTCCAAATATTTAGAATGAAATCACGGGATTACAAATGATTTCACGAGATACCGAAGTATTTTGAGGAATTTTTAAGGATTTTGAGAAATTGTTTAATATCAGTTCTAAAATTTAAGAACATTTTAAGGGATTTTATATATTCGAAAGAATTCATGCTATATAAAAATTTTGAAATAAATTTGAATGGCGCTCAACAGATTTGATTGGTTTTTGATAATTTCGCGGGATTTCCAAGGATTTTAAGACATTTCAAAGCATTCAAAAGTGAATATATTCCTGAATTTGAGAGGATGTCGTAAGATTTCAATAAATTTAGCAGAATTCAAAAGGATAATGGATATTGATGAATTTGAATGGCTTTCAACAGATTTTAAGAAATGTAAATATATTGTAAGAGACTTCAAGGGAATCGGAAAAATACCTACAAATTTGAAGGATTTAAATAAATATTAAAGAAATTTTTAATGAATTGTTAAGGAATGTTAAGGATTTTAACTGATTTTAGGAAACTTTTATGTGATTCTGAAGATGTACAGGGATTGGACGAGTTTCAAAAGACTTCACAGAATTGTAAACAAGTTTGAAGAATTTAAGCGAATTTTAGGAGATTTAGAGGGTTGTCGATGATTTCAATTGATCGCATAATATTTCCAAATATTTCACGGAATATAAAAGATTTTAACAAATTTTGGAATGTTTTAAGGGATTTTTATGTTTTATTTTATGGTTTATTTTTTATTGCGTGATGTATTTTGATATCTCGCGAAGTCCTCTAAAATCCGTTGACATACTTTGGAATCTTTTAAATTCTCTTCAAAAACTTTGAAATCACCAAAGTTCCTTTAAATCACTCACAATACGCTAAAATACTGTGATATCTTTTCAAAGCATTTGGAATCACCGACAAACTTTTGAAATCTCCTAAAAACCCATTAAATTTTCTAAACCTGATATCCTTATATATATCCTGATATCCTGATATCCTGATATCCCTGATATCCTTCGAGATTCGTGACAACATTTCATTATTACATAAAATTCTTTCAAATTATTCTAAAACCTTGGAAATCCCGTGTCTTGTTTTAAAATACATCGAAACCTCTTAAGATCGTTTGCAATATACGCAAATCGTTCCTAATTCCTTCAAATCCCTCAAAATCTGGCAAAATTCCTTCGGTAACACTTGAGATCCTTCAAAATATAGTGAAATCTCTGAAAATCTGTTTGATCTCCTTAAAGTACCTTGAGGTCCTGTAAAACGCCTCAGAAAGTTTGACAAGCAGGGAAAAGTAGGGCATGGTACCCGTGCGGGTTACGATGACTGTTGCCAATAGCAGGGACCAAGGCCGAGGAGGATAGATATTGGGATGGTCTGGGTCACTGACCTAGATTTATTGATTACAAAGGGAGACATGAGAGACTGATTTGGGTCAGTGTCGACCGATTCGGTGTCT
>CAKNWT010324779.1:0-12936 GCA_932066315.1 Andricus coriarius | reverse complement strand
AAAAAACATAAATAAATCATTGTTATTGCTTATAATTCTTCCCTGAAATAACTTAGACTCTTGTAAACGAACCACAACTTATTTTACACGACTTACAAGGAGAGTACGCGAGATGGACATCTTCTTGGAAAAGTTGTTAAACACTATAGTCCAGCGGATAGTGACTATTTCTCAAGTGAATCATGTAACAAATTTGGAATACGGGAGTCATCTGCATATAAGTACCAATAAAAAGTTATATTCGCTGTAAAACTATGTAAGATACGGAAAAATGTTGAAAATTGCAATTGGTAATTACAAATATATCTACGAATTTTTATGAAACCACTTTTTTATCAAACACATAGTTTTTTTCAGTCGTAAAAAATGTTATTAGAAATAAAAATAATTCAACTTCACGGTCAAACTGTGCAAAATGCGAAAAAAAGTTTGAAAATAAAATCATTCACCTGAAAAAGATCTATAAAAATTAATACTTTCGATACTGCACTAAATCTTACCATACACGTTTTTAAGACAGTGAGAATGACAACTGGATAAGGACCAAAAATAAAATTATTTCTATACTAAAGGATAGAAAATTTACTCACAAACATAGAAGTATGTGGCCATTATTTACAAAGTTGCAGGGTGATGAATATATATATTTTTTTAATCTCTGTTTCAGGGAAGAAAGACCAAATGGACCTTATTCAGTTGTTTAGCAAGTTTCTATTCTCATGATTTCGAAATTCATTTTTTCGAGTGAAATGTGGAATGAGTTTTTACACATTCCTAATACGTATTGATAAATAGGTTCCTGAATTATTAGGAATCATTAGCAACTGAATTTCGACCGCATCTGGTAAAAATTGATAATAATTTTGTATATTTAATATACATACATCATTTATAAAATGTATGTGATTTAATTAATTTACAAACCGTTTTGTTATTTTCTCATCGTTTCACATGTAAAATAACTTTATTTAATATAATTTCAAAAAATACATTTTCCGAATATGAAAGAGCATCTAATCGTAAAAAAAACTTAAATAGAACTCCGCAGTCAAATTTATCTTCTAAAAACCACTGGCTATCTTCCACTCATTCAGATTCTTTCATTACAATGATAATTGCTGATAAAAATCTTTCTTTCGGATGCGATATTGCCTTTAACCCTTTCAGGGGCAGTGGGACGTATACGTCCCACTTGTTTTTTCGCAGTTTTTCAAGCATTTCTGATACATTTCACCTTGTTTAGTGCACAAGTATTTGATTTTAGAATCTGAAGGGTTCATGTAAAGTAATTATCATAAAAAACTGTGTGAAATTGTTAATTATAACAATTTGTTGTAAATAATTGAAATCGAAAAAAACAACATTTTTTTGTAATAAAGTCGGCTGTTTATAAAGTACTAGTCCTATAGCTGTGACAATTTTTTCCATTTAGATAACACGTAGAACTGTAACATATATTTTTTGAAGAATTTTCGGAAGGCCAGTTTTTTTTATTTTATTTCTTGAATTCATGAAAAATTACAATTTTTGACGAATTTTCGGCATAAGTGCATGTAATGTACCGTATTTGTGATCGATTATTATTAAATCGTAAAAAAAAATGTTTTTCAGGCCACTGATTGAGAATATAATGTCAAAATTGCAAAATTCAAAATGGCGGATTCAAAATAGCGGATTCAAAATTACGGTTATATTAGTGCAAATTCGCAATTTTTTGCAATTGCTATGAAAGCTAGTGTATGGGGGTTTTTTGAGGTCGCTGATTACAAATCCGATGTCAGAATTGCAAAATTCAAGAAGGCGGATTCAATACAGCCTGGACGACATTGGAGTGGGGACCATCCAAAAAATACCCATACAGCAAGTTTTGTGCCAATTGTTCGAAAACTTCAAAATTGAAGTAAAATAGTCGCCATCTTGTATCCGCCGTTTTGAAATTTGCAATTCTGACATCAAATTTGCAATCTACGACTCCAAAAACCCCCATACAACGTGTTTCGTGCAAATTGTTCAAAAAATTCAACATAAGAGTCACATAGTCGCCATATTGGATCCGCAATTTTGAATTTTGCAATTCTGATGCCAGAATCGTGATCAGCGGCCCCGAAAACCCCTAGGTTACCGTTAATAGCAAGAATTAGTTTAACTGAAAAATGTGCCCCTGAAAGGGTTAAATCACTTGTAGATGCACTGGCAGTATCTTCGGTAATTTTGGGTTCACTTAATTCTTGTACACATGCATTAATTCCGTCAATAATTTTAGATTTATTACACGCAAAGGTCCATTCAGGAGTGATGTTAGCTTCATCTTCATAAGACGAATCTTCGGCAGCTTTTTTTAGACATGATAGCTGGATTTCCATCGTCACCTTCGTTAGATATTACGTCTGATGACATGTTCTTGTGATCAATAGATTAATATTTTGTACACATATGAGCTTTGGCCCTGCGTATGGTGCATATAGGACGCATTTCACGGAAAGCATTATACGGTGAAATTTTCGAGTTTCGGTATTCCGAGAAAATGATAATCAATTTTATTATTACAAAAAATATGTGTAAACTTGAATTTGTACTTTCATTTAATATAATTTGTGAATATATTATAACAAATATTCATTTTCAAAGGCATAAAAGCAAAAGGCATGAAGAAGTTACATGATTTACTTAAAAAAAAACATTCATCAACTTTTCGTAAAAACAATGTAGAAAAGAAATTTCAAATAAAGGAGCTGAAAATATTTCTGTATTTTCTTTTGAAACATTTTTTTGTTATAAAAATTAGACCCACTGTGCGGTTACAGTCTCATAATTTTTTAATTTTAAAGTTATTTTTTACTATTAAAAAAACTCGTCTTATTAAAAAATGGTCTAAAGAAAACTCGTTGATCTTTATAAGAAAATAATTTTATTTTTAAACTTTTTTTCGTATCTTGTATAGTTTATTTGTTATCTAATGCCTTTAATAGAATTATTTTTTATCATTTTAAATATTTACAAACAATATTCGATAAAAGTATAAAGCCAAGCTGATATGTCAGCCGGACTATAGTATTTAGGAACTTTTCCAAGAATGAACAAAAATGATTTTTTGTTTTTACTTTTGGACCCCGATTTTTTTTTAATTTGACGTGATAGATTATTATTTTTGTTTTAAGATTCGCAATCTACGTAAAAAACCTATGGAAATGATATAGAAACGCTGTGGATTGTCCGTTCATCACAAAATTATTGTCCGACTGTGAGCAAACGCCAAGACTAGGGTCCCCCCGTTCTGCAGTCGCGAGTCGAGCGCTTAAGCGCAAATACTCAAAGCTCGATATCTCCGAAACTAAGGCCCATGAGATCGAAAAAAAATACTCACCTAATGAATTTTAATGCAGTTTCATCCTGCAAAGCCCCAGTCGAATCGGCGATGTCCATCTCGCGCCCTCTTCTTGTTAGTAAGCAGCAACTGCTAGACGTGGAATCACCATTTGCTCCTGTTTAGTGAATTCAAACAACGATATATATCGCTAGTGTGATTAACTCTTGCTACTTGAAGAATAAAAATGGGATCATCATGAAGCAAAAGATTATAGAAGCAAGGTTAAAACGCGAAGTGATGTTCGTTTCGTGTTATGATTAACCGGCAAGATCAATTTTTGTTGCAGCGAATCTTTTAAAAGGAATCGATGTAAACTTTATCTTTTGTTTTTTCTCGATGGTAAAGTTATTAGCTAGGGGATGACAAATTTCCGAATTATATTGGTCAGTCATTGTTGGCGAGGTGTTTTAGACGAAGACAGTTACAGAAAATGTTCGATGTCCTTGTTCGACCTTGCCGATAGTTTCACTTGGTAGCGACTGAAATGCGATAAGAAACCTCAAAAAAGTCACGCCGAGGTCTTCGAATAAAAGGAACAGATACTGGAAAGTTTGCAATTTCGAGTGGCATAATACCTCAAAAACTTTGCTGACAAAGAAATGAGAAGATATATCGTATCGAAGGAGATATTTCTTTATTTTAAGGTCGTTCATACAAGAACAAACGATACTATGATGATGATGATAATGATGATAATAATAATAGTAATAATAATAGTAATAATGATACACGTTAACAATATATTACACGGTTTAATTCTTTTAAAAATTAACATTTATGTATTCAACGTGGCCGAAATTTAAGCCAAGAAGCACTGAGAAAACTTTATATATCATGTATCAGGTGATATCTACCGCGGTAAATAAAAGCAAATTATCCATGTCCAGTGATTTTGATAAAAGCATGGTGTAACGTAATATAATAGTATGTGGCTACATACATGCATTGGACATCAAAGGTATTCACTTTCCGCAATCCTGAACCTCTGAATTTCGGTGATAAATTAATTTTATAGATTTGTATGAATGTAAAAAATAGCATAATTTTCTTCTTACTTAGCTGGCTATAAAACTTATTACAGAATTGAACAAACACTGTTTTGATTTCTACTGAGTTTTATAAAATGAAACTTACAGTTACAAAACCATAAACACACAAATGCATACTTATAAAACCCTCAAAATATTAAATATATTATTTTAGATATATTAATACGATTGTGATTTCCACGTTAGTCTATTATGGCGATGAGGTGAAGAAGAAATAGAATCAATGTTTCAACAGTCATGATAATATTATGCACACGTGCATTTCTGTATATGTACATAGGTACGACGAAAAATGTATCGATTAGCGCCATATGGCGTGCTCGTATACATATTCATTAAATTAATTCTATATATATAAATGGAAAAGAGATGATCCAAAATTTACATTTCATTATATACAATTTAAAAAAAAAGGTTAAACAACCACCGCAGGGTCCCACTGTGAGCAACTGCCATCTAAAAATGACATCGGCTACCAGTAGAACAGCGGTAAATCACACTTATTGCCACGTCTCACGGCCGTCAGATGGATGGCATGATGAAATTACGACGGCAGGCCGGCGAAATCCTCGTGTGGCTTGAGGACACGAAGCGACCCAAGGATGACAATTTTTTGCATCCAGTTATAGTTTCGCACATCCGAGAGCACCGATCACAAGGACAATTACTTTAACTCAATATTTCGGGTAAACTCATTGCAACTCCCTTTTAACGGCTTGATATCTCTCCTCCTTATGCTTCTCCTTGGCAGTGATATTGTAGTCAGCTGGAGCCGAGAATTGGATCACGACTATGGTTCGTTTCTCGAAGTCTTGGAGAACAATGTCATGCCTCGAGCGTGCAACGGAGACTGCTATCCGAAAATCGTAGTGCCAGAAAATTTGGCACTTCTCGTTTTCGACAATTGACGCTATCTCCCTTGGAGCATTCGGCAGGACAGGTCCACGGCCAACACCGTAAGAGCGAAAAAGATGGTAATAAAGCACAGATAGCATGTGTTTTAGGTTCAACCCATCAGCATCTGGCCCGTATTTTCACCTCATATCTAAAGTCGGAAGAACCATTCCGGAGTGGTTGGTGGAAGGGCGCACAATACTCCTGTCAAAGATGGGCAACTTAGCTGACCCGAAGACTTACAGGCTAATCGCTTGTCTGAACACACTCGGGACAATCGGGACAATCGAGACAATCTGCTCATCGTTAGATGTATCTGCAAAGACGCAGCATCCTGTTGGAAACCTTGAAGTTTCAACCGCACATCCTCAGGTGCATATATAGTACTTTTGCGGCAAACCTGAAAATCGAAAGCATAGGGTCGCTTATTTATTTTACATGGATGATCTTAAGATTTATACTGAAAATGAAAAGCAATTACAACTAGCTCTAATGATTGTCGAAGAATACTCTCAGGAGATTGGAATGTTGTTGGGCTTAGAAGCGATAAAAACTTAATGGCATCCCCAAAGACCCTGAGCTCGTCGACTGAAGCGCTATACGACACCGTAGCGCTGAAGAGACCTATACATACCTGGGCGTGCCACAGAGCCGCATTCAGGACGTGACATCTATAAAGGATACTCTCCGAAGCAGATACAAAATTCGCATCCGACAGATTTGGTCTCCAGGTTGTACTTTTCATTTTGGAAAGGTTCCATGGATGAAGTAAGAGCTCAGATCCTTTGATAACGGGACACGAAAGGTTATGCACATGAACAAAAGCTTGCACATCAAGTCTTCAGGAAGCATGAAGAACTGAGCAAAAGAGCGTTTTTGCACAAAGCTGAGGAGAAGGCTGCTAAAACACTCGACCTTGACTTCGACATCAGAGGTGACCCAAACGCATCCTTATCCATCGTGAGTATTCGCGCCTGAAAGCCCGGATTAAGAAAACACAGGAGAAAAACTTTCGCGAACAGCTCCTCGGCAAAACCATGCACGGCATCTTCCACAAAAATGTGAAGGATCAGTCGATGTCGTATGAGCTAACTTTTGCTTTCCTTAAATCACCCGAACTGAAGTCGGGCCAGGAGTGTTTCATTTTGGCATGCCAAGACGGTGTCATTTCAACTTTAGCATACCATCGCCGCATTTTGAACCAAGACCTTTCCGATGATAGCCGCATAGCGTGTCATGCACACCACGAACATCTAGGACACATTGTGGCACTAAGCCTGCTTTATTACCATCTCTGTTATTCTTACGACATTAGCCTTAATACCGCTCCGGTAAACGCTCCTAGGGAAATAGAGTCAATTATAGAGTATGAGAAGTGCCGGATACACTGGAACTTCATATTCTCAACAATTGTTTTTGATGCGCACTCAAGGCCTGACATAGTTCTTCTTGACTTCGAGAAACGAACTATGTTCGTTATCGAATTTTCGGCACTAGCTGATATTTGATGTATTCTGTTAAGCTAATCGTCCTTATCATCA
Organism: Andricus coriarius; assembly: GCA_932066315.1. NCBI lineage: Eukaryota > Metazoa > Arthropoda > Insecta > Hymenoptera > Cynipidae > Andricus > Andricus coriarius. The sequence goes on along the minus strand of CAKNWT010324779.1, from coordinate 6,085 downwards.
GCGCTCTTAGAGGTGCCAAGATTTCACCGGTCGATAGCCTGTAAAGCATCCTTGCGTGGAAACAAAATGCTAAGACACTTGCGTGGAAAATGCATGGGGTGGTCGTCCTTGGGTCACTCCGTGTCCTTTTGCCGGATTATCGTATTAAGTTCGTCGCAGACGGTAACCACCTATCGCTGAGAGTGGATGCAGTTTTTCAGATTAGCATACACTCCCCGCGAAATCCCGCGTTTGTCCTCGTTGAAAACTTGTAACTAAATATTAGCACTAATAACCGAGAAGGAAACCTTTATCAAGGAAACAGTGGATTTTTTCTAACATAAAACTCTAATATGTTTCCTTTAAGTACAAGTCCTTAGATAAGTCTAAACTAAACTTCTGAATCATGAAGTTAAGTGTACATGAGAAAATAATGAAAATAAATCTAATTTTATCCTTGACTTTGGAGGAAAGGTTTCCCTCAGATATTGGTGCCTGTACTCTGCATTGATAAATCTTTATAGTGAAGCACACGAAATTGAGACTTGACATTTTATGGGAAGTCATGCAAGATGCCATATTAGAAGCTGGAAATTATAAGGTGATTACATAGCCGTTTGCCTATAGAAAGCGTCTTTACATATTTCATACGCTCCAAAACTTTTTAGGAGCCCACATGATGTCCAAAAAATAGGCTTATAATTTTCAATTGAAAAATTGAAATATCAAAATGTCCGTGTTTGAAGTTAATATCCTAATTACAACTAAACACCTAGCTAATGTTTCTTTACACCTTCAAAAGTTTTTAAAACTACAAAATAGGATTCAGTCAAGACCAAGTCTTGGACGTAGCCTGTTTTTTGTCAGTTTGCGTGCATATATGTGAGAATTGATTTTGATAAAAAGATAGTAATTATATATCAATGAGTAAATATATGTATAGTTAAAAGTTTGTCATAAGGGAAGTTTGTCAAAAGTTGTCTGGCAACCGTGAGATAGGTGATTACCGTCTGCGACAAATTCAATACGATGATCCGGCAAAAGTCTCGTGCACCCTGAGGACACGGAGCGACCCAAGGACGACCTTCTTCTGCATTTTCCCGCAAGAAGGAATATTCCGCAACGGAATATTCCGGGTATAGCCGTCGCAGCTCCCTTATAAGATCTTTATACCTCTCTTTCTTTTCATGCTCCTTGGCTATGATATTTTTGTCAGCTGGTGCCGAAAATTCAATAACAAACATGGTTCGTTTCTCGAAGTCAAGAAGAACTATGTCGGGCCTCGAGTGCGCAACAGAAACAGTTGTCGAGAATATGAAGTTCCAGTATATCCGACACTTCCCATTCCCGACAATTGACTCTATTTCCCTAGAAGCGTTTAGCGGAGCGGTATTTGGGCTGATGCCGTAAGAGTGACAGAGATGGCAATAAAGCACTCTTAGTGCCGCATTGTGCCTTTGGATGTAGATCATTCCCGCATGAGTTGGACAACCAGATAGTATGTGTCCTCGATGCGTGGGGTGTGCATGATACGCTCTGCAGCTATGATCGCAAGGCAAGCAAACGTCAGCTCATACGACATCGACAGATCTTCCATATTTTTGCGGAAGATGCCGTGCATCTTCTTCTCTAGGAGCTGTTCGCGGAAGTTTTTCTTCTGTGCTTTCTTAATCCGGGCCTTCAGGAGTGAGTACTCGAGATGGATAAGATTTGATGCACTTTCCTCATCCCTGATATTGAAGTCAAGGCCGAGTGTTTCAGCAGCCTCCTCCGCTGCTTTGTAGAGAAACGCCCCTTTGCCCACTTCATCGTGTTTCCTGACCATTTTAAGAAGAGGGTCTTGTCAATTTGCGACTATATGTGCTGTACCCAACATAATCCTGTTGTGAAGACATTCAAGATTTAGTATCCCGCGACCACCTTGACGGCGTGAGATGTAAAGTCGCGTAACAGAAGATTTAAGGCGATGACAGTTCGGAAGACCAAATCCGTCGAATAAGATATTCTTATCTGCATCGGAGAGTATCCTTTATAGATGTCACGTCCTGAATGCGGCTCTGTGGCACGCCCTGATATGTATATGTAGTTTCTCTTGATTTTTAGCATAGATCTTAAGATCATCCATGTAAAATACATGAGTGACTTTATGCTTTCGATTTCCAGGTTCGCCGCAGAGGTACCCTTCTGAATGGCGAAGTGCGAGAGACAGTGGCAATAATGTGAGGTAAAAGAGGAGAGAGCTCATGGCATTAATCTCTTTGTGCACCTCACGATGTGTGGATGAACCTTTAAGCTTTCCAACAGACAGATGATGAGTCTATGGGAGGTTGAATCAAAAGCTTTCTGGTAATCAATCATTTAGGGTTGAAGGAAATTTCTTCCACCAGAACGTCTTGATACCATTTGGTCCCGGAGCGTAATAGTTCTTCGTGCTTCCTAATACGTTTTTCACCCCCCGGTAGTGATAGGTGGGCATTCCTCCTCAGATGTTATGGGGGCACTGCATAGCTCCTTAAAGCTATTTATATTCTTCGAGTGTTCTTTCAGTGGATGCTGGACTTCGTAGACTTCTCTTTAAAATGCCTCGACCTCCTCTGGTGTTGGCGGGTGGTCGACAGTAACTGGAGGGTCTTGGAAGAGTCGAGATGGGTCAGACAAAAACTGTTGATTTTCTCTGACCCACCTCTCTCTCTCCGCTCTAGACTTCTCCTAGCGTTAGATAGTACTCGTATTCTGTCAACAATATGCTGCCTGATCGTCAGTAGCTTTGACTTGTTAAGTGTGCGATGACAGATCCGCAGCTCGCGCGCGAACTGTCCAACCTTGGCAGTGAAAGTCCTGCCAGATATTACGTAGTCAATCACACACTGAATGCGGGACGCGTACTGTCTGGCTCAACCTATCTTTGTGCTGAGTTGATGCATTCGTCTTTTGGTTTTATGATCAACCGTTGGTTTTGTTTTACGGTTTGCATCTGCCAAAGTTCTCGCTGCATTATACACACTACAGTTAATAGTCTAGAGGTCAGGTTCTTCGGAAAAATGTCCACGAAGCTCGTCATCCAGTTCAGTCAGATCTTTGGGCTTAAGAGAAACCTGAATGTTGACTTTTTTCCGGGTCCTAGAGCGTCGCTCTTCGTCTATTGGATGTCTGCTCGCGGTTGGTCTCAGTGTCGCCCCACTTTCTCTGTTGCCGGCTTCTTCTGGCTGCGGCTGAGTAGGCGCTCGGCTTCTTTAACCCCTTTTTCGGAGTTCCTGGGCACGGTTTCGCAAACGTTGATGCGAAAAATGCAAGAGCTCTGGGCGTTTCTCGCACCACAAATTATGCAGTCGTGCCATGTAACCTTTTCGTTCAGGGGTCATACTGGTATCATAGCACTCCAGCAGGTCATCCTTGAGTCGATCCGTCCACTTAAAAGTAACGAGATTCTGCAGGTCAATCGCATTGACCTCGGCTTTATTGGCTCCCCTAACTATAGGATAGTCGGCATTGGTGTCCGACCCATTTTCGGGAGCCCTGCGCGTTCGATTGTTTTGAACCGGCTTTGCCATAGGTCCTTCGGTTAAATTCCTAAGGAATCAAAATCGAAACCATTGTACCAAATATTAAATTATCAAACATTGTATTATATTTATGTATGCATGTATGTATGTAATATATATATATATTAAAAACAATAAATTGACTTTAGCCAAAGGAGATATGAAAACAAAAATATACATCCTTTAGTGAAAGGTTAGTTGGAATTACGGAAAGATTGACGAAGTCGATTGTATACTTCTAGTTCTGTTTTCTACACTGCACTGGGAAATATACGTGTGAGGTACAGTATTCTTGTTCAATTAGGGGCCGTACTTGAATTACGTAACGGATTATCGGCCCTCGCCAGACCACCACCCCCCCCCAAGCCCCTTTAACAATAGAACCGTAACAAATTTACACAGAGTGTCTGACCTCCCCTCCCCACTTAACCCGTTTGCTGTTACGTAATTCAAGTACGGCGCCTTATTTAGTGTGCCTTATTTATCCCAGAACACATAAAGAATAAATATTTTAAAAGTTTCCTATCTACAGATAGTAGTGCCGGCTTTTGGCTGTTATATTATTGTAAGTATGTAATGATTTAGTTTGACCAAAACAAAACTCTCACTCTGATTCAAGCTCTAACATATCAATTATTTTTACCATTACTTCTTTTCTATGTATGTTGCTTACTCTATTTTTGGTAATTTAGATTAAGTTTAATCATTTCTATCTCGAAAAGTAAAAGAGCTACGATCATAAAATTTGGATGAAGTGTAACTTCGATGTTTATCCAGGTCTGATGGGATTTTGAGCTGAATCGACCATTTAGAAGTAGTTTTTTCTTACATTTAGAGATTTAAAATGAAAAATTTTACTTTTTTATATAAGAAAAACTTTTCTGGCATTCAAAATACAACACTACGATATCTAGCGTATTTGTTCGCGTCTCGGAGACGCATCGATCGACCTATTTTTGAAACTTTTATGACCTACCAGTTCCGATTTAAGAAGTTTCCAATAGTGGTTTATTGTTTTTATATGAGGAAAACTTTTTTGATATTCAAAATACGAGAATATTATATGAAGTGTATTTGTTTTCCTCCTTGAGACGCAGCCACAGAACCGCGAACAAACCTTCATGGCCCTCTATTACCTACTTATGAATTTAAAAAAAGGTGTATTCTGCTTATATGAGAAAATTTTTTTTGGTATGCAAAATACGACAATATCACATGTAGAGGATTTGTTCGCGTTCTTGAGGCGCATCGATTGACCTGCTGATGAATCTTTTATCACCCACCAATACCGATTTATAAAGTTTCAAAAAAATGGTTTATTCTGGTTATATGAACAAACTTTTTTGATATTCAAAACATGTCCTTGAGATGCAGCGATTGACCTATTGGTGAACCTTTTATGACCGACCAGTACCAATTTACGAAGATAAAAAAAATGGTGTATTCTGTTCATATAAGAAAAGCTTTGTTTATATTAGTACAACAGTACGGTATTTAACATGTGTACTCGCGTCTTGGAGAAACTTCGAATAACCTATTGACGAACCTTCTATAACCTCTTATGATCAAGCAATACCGATTTATAAATTGAAAAAATATATTGTGTATCTTGTTGATACAAGGTAAACTTTGTTTAATATTGGGAATACAACTGAAGGGTCGGGGAACGCCAGGAAGACGTTTGTATTTTGCGAGATTACCTAAATAAATATATTGGATATATATGATCGATCATCTCCACTCTTGAACGTTGTTCTTTAAAATTTCATGCCAATCCGTCAAATAGTTTTCGATTTCTGAGACATCAAAGTTAAGCACGGGCCTAACCCAAGGGGGTATAGGTGAACAAATGGGCCTAGCCCCGAGCAGCAAGCATTCACTTGGCTTAGTTCCGCCTGGTCTGCGGTGCAATTCTATACAAAAATACTAGCAAATTCAATCATAATTTTTCAATGAATATATTTTTTATGTTGTGATCAAATAATTATTTAGTGTCTGGTACAATTTTCTGAGCCTGATCTATTATATTGAGTGATACTTCATTTTCGTTATATTATTATTGATTTTGATATCGCTTATTGTTATTGCTGTTATAAATGATAATGATTTTTGTGATGAAGGTTCAGATATTAGGTAAAAAATGAATTTGCGCTATTTTTATATTGATGACAATAATCTAATTGGCCTATATCTTTGGAATATCTTCAATTAAAACGAGTCTTTGTAATGTCGACGATGCTCGACCGGAATGAATGCAATCATTCGACGGAGATCCCTCTTTTTCTCCGCGGTAAATCCTTTCGGTGCCATTTGCAACAATGGAATCTTGTCAAAATCCGCAATGGTTTTTCCTGTGAAAGTAACAAATAATGCACACGATTTTTATACGCTGGTGGAAAAATATTTTTCAAAACAATGACGACAGAGAAAAGAACTATTTATATATATATATATATATATATATATATATATTTCAGTTTCGGTTTCGATTCCTTTGGAATAGTACTGAAGGGCCTATGACAAAGCCACCGAACGCGTCCTCGGGTTGCGGATAGAGGGTCCCG
>CAKNWT010324776.1:1086-11851 GCA_932066315.1 Andricus coriarius | reverse complement strand
AATTCAATTTTTTCATCAATTAAGATAAATTTTTCGCCTGCAATGATGCATCCTCAATCAAGCAGATTAATTCTATACCAAAAGACTAATTTTCAACAAAATAAATTAAGTTTCAACCAGATAGTTGAATTTTCAACTAAAAAATGTAGTTTTTAAACCAAAAATGGAATAGGTACATTTGTAGTGACAAAAATAAATGTTCAACAAGCTGAATTCAACGAAAAAAATTAAATTGTTGACAAAATAGTTTAATGCTGAGCCAAATCGATGAATTTTCAACAAACAAGATTTGTTTTCTAACCAAATTAACAAGAAAGATGACTTTTATACAATAAAAGATGAATTTTTAATGAAACAGTTGAATTTTCGACCAACAAAGATGACTTTAACAGAATAGATGAATTCTTAACAAAATAATTCAACTTTCAACAAAATAATTCAATTTTTTTATCAAGTAAGCTGAATTTTTCACCTGCAACGATGAATTTTTAACCAAACAGATTAATTGTATACTAAAAGACTAATTTTCAAGATGGTACATCAATTTTTAACCAAATACTTAAATTTACAAGTAAAAAATATAATATTTAAACCAAATTTGAATAAGTAAATTTTCAGTAACAAAAATCAATTATTAACAAGCAGAATTCAACGGAAAAAATTAAATTGTTGACAAAATAGTTTAATGCTCAGCCATATTGATGAATTTTCAACAAAGAAGATTTATTTTCTAACCAAATGAACAAAAAAGATTACTTTTCTAGAATAAAAGATGAATTTTCAACAAAACAGTTGAAAAAGATGGCTTTAATAAAATAGATGAATTTTTAACAAAATGATTCCACTTTCATCAAAATAATTCTATTTTTTTATCAAAAAAGCTGAATTTTTCACCTGAAACGACACATTTTCAACCAAGCAGATTAATTGTATACCAAAAGAATAATTTTCAACATAACACATTAATTTTTAACCAAATAGTTAAATTTTTAACTAAAGAATATAATTTTTTAACCAAATATGGAATAGGTGAATTTTCAGTAACAAAAAGCAATTATTAACAAGCTGAATTCAAGGGAAAAAATTAAATTGTTGACAAAAGAGTTTAATGCTCAGCCAAATTGATTTTTAACAAAATAATTCAACTTTCAACCAAATATTTCAAATTTTTACCAAGTAGTTGAATTTTTAACAAAATAATTCAACAAAATATTTCAATTTTTTACCAAATAGTTGAATTTTCAACTAAAAAATATAATTTTTCAACCAAAAATGGAATAGCTGAAATGACAGTAAAAAAACTAATTTTCAATAAGCTGATTTTTGACAAACAAGATTTGTTTTCTAATCAAATATACGAATTTACAACAAACTAATTAAGTTTTGAAGCTATGAAGTCGAATACTTATAAAAAATGTTGACTTTTAAAAAGAAGAATTTTTAACAAGAAAGTTGATTTTGAATCAAGAAAGATAAACTTTCAACGAAATAGTTCAATTTTCAACAAAAAATCTCAATTTTTAACAAAAATGGAATTTTTAAATTTTCAATTTAAAAACAGAATTTTCAACCGGTTTAATTTAAATAAAAGAACGAATATTTTACAAAATGCTTGAATCATTAACCAAAATGATGGATTTTCAACTAACAAGATCAATTTTCTACTAGCTACATTTTAATTTTCTACCAAACTAGTGGAATTTCCAACAAAAAATATGAATTCTTAACGAAATAGTTTCATTTACGACATTTTTAACCGAGAAGATTAATCGAATTTTCAACAAAATAGTTAAATGTCCAACTAAATAGTCCAATTTTTAAACAAACGAAATTAATTCCAAACCAAAAATATAATGGTATACTTTTCAACAAAAAAAAAAATTAAGTTTAAAAAAATATATTTGGATTTTCTTATTGGGTTCTATTAAATCAGAATTCTTTAAACAAATAAATTTTTTTTCGATCGATTGATATTTATATAAAATTATATTTACATTTCGTATTTATAAATAGGAGGAGAGTTATTTTCAACGAAGTTGTTGAATTTTCAAGTAAAAAAGATAAATTTTCAACAAAAAATATAATCGTTGAATTTTCAGTTTAAAAGCTTGATTTTCACAACAACAAAAATTCTCAACCAAAACGCTGAATTTTCAACAGACAAGATAAAATTTCCACCAGAATAGTTAAATTTTCGACAAAAAAGTTTAATTTTAAACCAAAAAGTTTACTGTTCTACTAAAGTAGTTTAATTTTAAACCAAAAATATGAATTGTCAACAAAAAAGTGAATTTTCAAGCCAAAAAGTCAAATTTTCTACAAAACAGCTCAATTTTCAACCCTAAAATGTGAATTTCTAACCAAAAAGTTGATTTTTGACTATATAGTGGAATTTGAACTAAAATTGTGAATCTTAAACAAGAGAGAAAATGAATTAAACTCAGCAGTTGGTTAAAAAAGAAAGATTTATTCTCAACGGAACATGTTATATTTAATATTTCATCAAAAAAAGATTTTTAATTGTATATCAAAAACAGTGGAAATGAACAAGAAAAGAGGGGATTTCAAACAATCTTAAAATAAAACAGATTAATTATTGACCATAGAGTTGCATTTTTTAATAAAATGGATGAATTTTATAAAAATAATTTTTTTTTCAACCAAAAATGGAATAGTCCCATTTTCAGAACAAAAAGTTAATTTTGAACAAAAAAACAAAATAATTTTTAACATAATAGTTCAATTTTCAACCAAAGAGATGAATTTTCAAACAAGAAGTAATTTTCAACCAAAAATGGAATAGTCACATTTTCAGAACGAAAAATTAATTTTCAACCAAGAAGATGAATTTTCAACTAAAATGATCAATCGTAAAAAAAATAATTTTTCAAGAAAAGAATTCAATATTCAACCAGAGTTGAATTTTCAACATAGAAGTTTATTTTTTAACCAAAAGAATAAGTTTTCCAAAGCAATGATGAATATTTAACTGAAACAGATAAATTTTCAACTAAATAGTTGAATTTTAAATCAAACCAAAAATGTAATAGTTAAATAAATTAAAAAATAGTTCAAAAAATTAATTTTGAACCAAAAGTAAAACGAATTTTCAACAAAATAGTTAGATTTTCAGCCAAATAGATGAATCTTCCTTCATTAAAATGATTTTTTAACAAAAAAGTTGCATTTATTCATTGTTGGATGAATTATTATATAAAATTACGTATACAATTTTAAGGGGGTTCTATGTGCTCAAATTTAATTATTAAATTTGAGCTGATTGATTAATAAATTATTTATAACTATATTGATAAATTATATAATTTCAATTTTTAGCAGTAAAAATTTGTTTGGTTAGTTTTACAAATTTTTTTAAACTAAGAAAAATGTGATTCTAAAGCCAAAATCAAATTCATGCTAAGGACGGTATTTTTAAAAAAAATTTCGACATGAATTAGTTTTAATTGATAAGTGACAAGTTTTAAAGTATATTTGAAATAATTTTAATTTGTTTAGACATTTTTTTCCCCCTGTAAATCGTGAAAAGTTATTATCATTCGGAATAAATTGTACAAAGTTGATGAATGTCAAGAGTAGCAGTTCTTGTTAAACTTATTTAGTAATTATTTAAACGATTTCTAGTCGATTGAACAATCTTTTGTCCCTAAAATCATAAAAAGTTATTATTTTTGTGAAATAATGACACAATTCAAGAAGAGGACGTTTCACGATTTACAGAGAAAAAATTGTTTGAATAAATGACAATTTTTTAAAGATATGAAAATTGTTTAAAAAATTACTGAATATCCTTTAGAAAAATATTTCTCTCAACATCCGTTAATTGTGTCATTAATTGCAGAAAATAATAACTTTTCTTGCTTTACAGAGGGAAAAATTATTTAAACCGAATAAGAAAATCCAAATATTCTTAATTAAAAATTAATTTTGTTTGTTTAGAAGTCTACCATGATATTTTCGGTTCGAAAATTATCTGTTTGAATTACAAATTCTATTATTTAGTTGAAAATTTAATCATTTTATCGTAAATTCAACTTTTTTGTTCAAAATTCATTTTTTGGTTGAAGATTCATCTGTTTGGTTGAAAATTAAACTATTTGGTTGAAAATTCGTTTTAATTATGGTTGAAAATTAGTTTTTTTAACTGAGAATTCAACTATTCCATTTTAGGTTTAGTTTAAAATTCAACTATTTAGTTGAAAATTCATCTTTTTCAGTTAAAAATTCATCGTTTTTTTTTTAAACTAATGTTTTTGGTTAAAAAATAAACTTCTTTGTTGAAAATTCGACTCTTTGGTTTAATATTGAATTCTTTCCTTGAAAAATGATTTTTTCACGATTCATCATTTTAGATGAAAACTCATTTTCTTGGTTGAAAATTAATTTTTCGTTCTGAAAATGTTACTATTCCATTTTTAGTTGAAAATTACTTCTTGTTTGAAAATTCATCTCTTCAGTTAAAAATTTAACTATTTTGTTAAAAATTATTTTGTTTTTTGGTTGAAAATTAACTTTTTGTTCTGAAAATGGGACTATTCCATTTTTGGCTGAAAATTATTTCTTGTTTGTAAATTTATCCTTTTGAATGAAAAATACAACTCTTTGGTCAAAAATGAATCTGGTTTGCTTCAAGATTCTCCTTTTTTTTAATTTTTTGTTTGTTCAATTCCACTGTTTTTGATTTACAACTAAAAATATTTTTATGATAAAATATTAAATATTATATCTTCCGTTGAGAATTAATATTTTTTTAAGCCAACTGCTTGTTTAAATTCATTTTTTGTTTTGTTTAAGATTCGTCATTTGAGTTCAGATTCCACTATTTATTAAAAAATCAACTTATTTATTAGAAATTTACCTTTTAAGGTTAAAAATTGAACTGTTTTGTAGAAAATTCGACTTTTGGCTTGAAAATTCACTTTTTTGTTGACAATTCATATTTTTGGTTTCAGATTAAACTACTTGAGAAGAAAATTAAACTTTTTGGTTGAAAATTAAACTACTTTTTTTTCGAAAATTTAACTATTCTTTTAGAAATTTTATCTTGTCTTTTCAAAATTTAGCATTATGGTCGAGAATTTGTTTTTTTGTTGAAAATTAATCTTTTAAACTGAAAATTCAACGTAAATGTAATTTTATATAAATGTCAATCGATGAATTAATAGTGAATTGCAAATATTTGAGACAAGTATGAGAATAATTTTATTTAAATTCTTTGCAAATTTTTTCATTTGCGAACATTGATATAACTGAAAGATTAACTTAGAAAGCAGGTTAACTTAACAGATTAGGGGTCGTCGGAAAAAAGTTTCTTTTTTTGTTTAAATTCTTATTTTTTCTTCTTTTTTAAAAAACCTCTCCTTTTTCTCGTTTTTTCGCTAAAATTTGAACTGAAATAATATAACTCAATAAGAAAATCCAAATATTTTTTTTAAAAGGTAATTTTTTTTTGTTCGAAAAGTATACCATTAATTTTTTGGTTTGGAATTAATTTCCTTTGGTTAAAAATTCGACTATTTTATTGGACATTCAACTATCTTTTTGAAAAATTCTTTTTATTTTTAGTTGAAAATTAACTTTTTAACGGGAAACTTACCCATTCCATTTTTGGTGGAAAATTTATCTTTTTTAGTTGAAAATTCAAATACTTGGTTGAAAATTTATATATTTTGTAGAAAATTCATCTTTAAGTAGAAAATTAAATTTCCTAGTTAAAAAAAATCACCTTTTTGGTTCAAAATTCAATCCTTTGGTTGAATGAAAAAATGAAACCTTTTCTTGAAAATTAATTTTTTCAAATGAAAATTCATCTCTGGTCGGAAATTTAACTATTTTGCCAAGAACCCGTTTTCTTTGGCTAAAAATTAATTTTCCTTTAAGAAAATGTTGCAGTTCCATTTTCAGTTTAAAATATATATATTTTAAGTTAAAAATTGATTTTTTTTGTTAAAAATTCAATTATTTTGTTTGGTCTTTTTTGTAGAAAATTAATCTTCTCGGTTCAAAATTTTTGGTTAAAAATGCGACTATTTTTTTTAACATTTGTCTTTTTGAGTAAATTTAACTATTTTTATTACGAATGAAAATATATTTTTTGTTTGTTAAAAATATTATCTATTACATGTTTCGTTGAGAATACATTTTTTTGCTGAAAAATCAAGCAAAATCAATTACTTTGTAAATTTTGTTGTTCTTGTTGTTCAAAATTTATCATTTTAGTTGAAAATTCAACTATTTGGTCGTAAATGAAACTATTTAGTTAAAAATTCATACTTTTGGTTGAAAATTCAACCACTTTGGTAGAAAATTAAACTATTTGGTTAAAAATTAAACTATTTATATGAAACTTTAACTATTCTGTTGCAAATTCGTTTTTGTCACAATTTAGGTATTCCATTTTTGGTTAAAAAATTATATTTTTGAGTTGAAAATTCAACTATTCTGTTAAAGTCATCTTTTTTGGTCGAAAATTTAACTGTTTTGTTGAAAATTCATCTTTTATTGTAGAAAAAAAAATAAATAAAAAAAAATAAAAAAATAGTTGAACCCTCTACCAAAAAGATTAATTTTCTATTAAAAAAGATTAATATTATATGAAAAGACCAATTTTCAATAAAATAGTTAAGTTTTCAAGCTAAGAAGTCGAATTTTTAAAAAAACGTTGACTTTCAAACCTCTAGAGAAGAATTTTTAATGAGAAAGTTAATGTTTAATCTAGAAAGATAAATTTCAAACGAAATTGTTGAATTTAACTAAAATGATAAATAAAAAAAAAGTTGAATGCTCAACCAAAATTATGAATTTTCAACAAAAAAGATTTGTTTTCTACACAAAAAGACAAATTTAATTAAATTAATTTTTAACCAGAAAAAAGAAATTTCCAAAAGTATAGTTACATTTAAAAAAATAGTTTATTTTTTAACGGAAAAGATTAATTTTACACCTTGGTAGTTTTTCAACAAAAAATCTGAATTTTCAATTAAAATGTTAATTTTCAAACAAATTTTTTATGTTTCTAACAAATGATGGAATTTTCAAGCCAGCAAGACTAATTTTCTACAAAATAGCTGCATTTTTGAGAAAAAAGTTAATTTATGTCTAAATAGTGGAATTTCCAACTACAATGATGAACCTTCAACCAAAAAAAAAACTTTTTGCAAAGTATCTAAAGTTAATTTTCTATGCAAATTGACAAAATTAATTAAATTAATTTCTAATCAGAAAAAGAACGAATTTCCAAACGAACAGTTAAATTTTCAAATAAATAGTTTAGGTTTCAACCAAAAATTTAAATTTTCTACCAAAGTGGTTTAATTTTGGCCTGAAAATATTAATTTTCACCAAATAAGTTAATTTTGAACCAACTAGTTTAATTTTCTACAAAATTGTTGAATTTCTAAGCCAAAAAGACGAATTATCTTTAGAACAGCTGAATTTTCAACAAAAAGGTTTATTGACGACCAAATAGTTGAACTTCTAATTAAAATTATTAATCGTCAAAAAAAAAAAATACAAAGTATTTCAACTTTAAAGCAAGTAGTTGATTTTGCAATAAAATAGGATTTCAATTTTAAATAAAAAACAGGATAAATCTTCAACCTAGAAGTAATTTTTAATATTCAACCAGAGTTGAATTTTCAACCAAAATGTTTTTTTTTTTAACCAAGATGCTCTATCTATGGCGGGGGATGTGCATTATTAACAACCCCTATTTAACCGACCAATGATAAATTTGAATTACCGACCGATGGTAAAACTGGCTAACCGACCGATGGTAATTCTGCATTACCGACACATGGTAACATTGCCTTGCCGACCGATGGTAAGCCTTTTTGGTCAATTTTCAATTATAGTGAGGTAATGGTAAATTTATGTTAAAAAACATAATTGTTCAAGCAATTTATTATTGTTAATAATATTCTCTTTGAATAATACTAGAAATTGCGGGGTTTTCTGCAATTTTCAACTTTTTGTCCAGTTTTCAATTAAAGTGGAATTCATTCAAGTTAACAAAAATAATTTTTTAAACAATTCATTATTATTCTTAATAACATCCTCTTTGAATAATGCTAGAAATTGCTTTTTTCAAATCTAAAACTATGTGTCTATTTTTCACTTGGAGTGTCTTAATACTTAATTAAATTTAGCAAAAATAATTGTTGAAACAATTTCTTATTATTGGTAATAATATTCTTTCAGACTAATGCTAGAAAATTGCATTTTTTTTTTATTTCGCACATTTTGTCCAACTTCCAATTGGAGTGAGGTAAATAATTGATTAAAATTAACAACATTAATTGTGTAAACAATTTATTATTATTTTTAATAATATTCAACTTTAATAATGCCAGAAAGTTGCGGTTCTTTCTGAAATTTTTAATTTTTTGTCAATTTTTCACTTATTGAGGTAATAATTAATGTCAGGTCACAAAAATGGTTGTTTAAACAATTTGTTATTGTTTATAACTATCTTCCCTTATATGACTGCTAGAAAGTTGCGGTTATTTTTTCAATTTGAATTTTTCTTCTACTTTTTAGTTAGGAAGGAATAATAAATAAACATTTATTATTTGTTCCTAAATAAAAATTACTAATCAATAAATAATTAATTGCTCAAACAATTAATTTTGATAATTTTAATTAATTATTTAACTCACTCTAATTGGAAATTGGACAAAAAGTGGACATTTTTTTTTAAACTGCAATTTTGTAGCATTATTCTAAGAGGATATTATTAAAAATAATAACAAATTGTTTGAACAATTATTTTTGTTAAAATCAATCAAGCAATACCTCAATCTAATTAAAAATTGCATAAAAAGTCGAAATTTTTGGTAAGAAACCACAACTTTCCAACTATATTGTAAGAAAAAATCGCTGAAAACAGTAATAAATTGTTTAAACAATTTATGTCAACATTTAAAGATCAGTATAAAGTAGTATTTTATGCAGTAGAAACAATTTGTAAAAAAAGCAAAATAATCACAAGTAGTGGCAAAAACTCGTAAAAATCAATTTTTTCACTTATGGGGTTTTTTTGGGACAGTATAAAACAGACTTATGAGGGTGAAATTGAAAAAAATAATAATTTATTCGTATTTTGTGGTTGATTGTAAAGAGAAATGTTGAGATACAACTAGATTCAGCTAATAATGACGATTCTGAATAAAGTTTGCAAAAACGTATTTTTTTCTTATGAGAAATATCTGTTAAGCTTCTAAATGTAATTTTTTTCGAAGCAAACAAGATTGATTTATTTTTTTGTGGATTCGAACAAATTTCGGGGCGATACGCACAAAATTATTAATAATTAATTAATTAATAATTAACCACTCGGATATTTCTGAGAGAAACTGCCCCTCTCAGAACAAAATGTACACATTCATTAAAAAAATCATTTGGTTAAGCAAAAGAAATTTATGTTTGGACATCTTTTTCAGACTAGAAGGAGTTCTGAATTAAAAATAATTTTAATTAATTGTTTTCTGAAAAAAAGATCTTCTTTCGCTCCGCTGGGATTCGAACCACAGAACTTCTGATTCCCGGCCAGGTGCTTTTCCCATTAAGCTCCTAGAGAGATAGAAAGAAGAAACTTTATTTTAGAAAATATAAGCATTATTATGGTAGATGGTACAAATCAAATTTTCTAAAGGAATTTGTGTCATCATTAGAGAATAACAGAAAATTTTTTATATCTTTTTCACACTAGATGGAGTTCTGAATTAAAAATAATTTTAATTTATTTTTTTCTGGAAAAAAAATCTTTTCCTTCCGCTCCGCCGGGATTCGAACCAAAGAACTTCTGATTCCCAGCCAGGTGTTTTTCCCATTAAGCTGCTGGAGAGATAGAGAGAAGAAACTTTATTTCAGAAAATATACGCATTATTATGCTAGATGGTACAAATGAAATTTTCCTAAGGAATCTGTATTGTCATTAAAGAATAACATAAATTTTTTTATTTCTTTTTCACACTAGACGGAGTTCTCAAACAAAAATCATTTCAATTAATTTTTTTCTGAAAAAAGATGATTTCCGGCCAGGTGCTTTTCCCATTAAGCTACTAGAGAGATAGAGAGAAGAAAACTTATTTCAGAAAATATACGCATTATCATGCTAGATGGTACCGATCAAATTTTTTAAAGGAATATGTATTATAATTGGAAAAATAACAGAACATTTTTAACGTCTTTTTTAGACTAGATAGAGTTATGAATCAAAAGCATTTTAATTATTTTTTTATAAAAAAAGATCTTCTCCTTTCACTCCGCTGGGATTCGAACCACATAACTTCTGATGCCCGACCAGGTTCTTCTCCCATGAAGCTACTAGAGAGATAGAGGGAAGAAACTTTATCACAGAAAATATACGCATTATTATGCTAGATGGTACAAATCAGATTTTTTAAAGGAATCTGTATTATCATTAGAGAATAACAGAAAATTTTGAACATCTTTTTCAGACTAGAAGGAGTTCTGTTTTTTTTTTCCAGAGTAGATTGAGTTATGAATTAAAAATTATTGTAATTAACTTTTTTCTGAAAAAAGATGTTTTCCGGCCAGGTACTTTTTTCATTAAGCTACTAGAGAGATAGAGGGAAGAAACTATATTTCAGAAAATATACGCATTATTATTCTAGATGGTACAAATCAGATTTTTAAAGGAATCTGTATTGTCATTAGAGAATAACAGAAATTTTTTAACGTCTTTTTCACAATAGATGGAGTTCTCAAATAAAAATCATTCAGG
>CAKNWT010324775.1:8897-23926 GCA_932066315.1 Andricus coriarius | reverse complement strand
TACGGAGAGGATACGATGTGGATACTATAGCGATACGCTATAGCGTACCCGTTCCGTTCATTCGGTCCGCTAGGGATAGCTTGTACCATTCATAACAAAATTTTTTTGCTCAAAAGAGATTCACCGTATGCCACTGTCAACATTTGAAGTCAAATCGAAGATCACACCAAACACTTCCAACCTTTACGCCTATCACAAATAAACTAAAAATGCTATACACTTGAAACTGTGCACGTATGTTCATTACAAGTGTACCAATATAATATTTAAAACAAATTGAAGATCGAATGTACGTAGCCTGCGAAATTTGAAAAGTCACCTTACTTTTTGAACACACCTTATATCATATTAAATGTATTTCGTCATTCATCTCAGGTAGAAAATTTATATATAGTTTATATATAGTGGACAAAATGATGTATATTTTAAACTTGTTTCATACATTAATCTGTATAAAACAAATGAAACCCACTTACTGATCCCACCTAGGATCAGTCTTGACATTGAATTTTTACAAAATTATTCCCTCCAAAAATCAAGATTCTTCAATATCTACATTAATCATTTTAACAACTTCAAAATTCGACAATATTAGTAAAATAAATAATAGAAAAATATAATTAGAACTCTTTTCAAAGTAAATTTTATTAATATTAAACTAAATATTTCCATGACTTCTTTTAGAATTATGAGTGACAGTTGCTTTTTGTAGATCAGGGAGTTTTTATGAGAAAATTGCTGAAGGGAGTTGTACAAGGCTCCGACTCAGGTCGCTCATTAATCTCTCTAACAAGCAGCCCAGGCGAAGAGCTTTACAAAGTCATTATGTAATGTATTTTCTCATGCAAGCTCTTGTGTTTCTATGGCTTCTTATGTCTCTTCGAATTAGGGACTCATTCACACACTCTAACCTTTCATTCCGCGGTCTACCTCTGGGCATACTGTCATTTACTTTACCTTATACACTTGTTTCGTCAGTCATTCATCTTACATTCTCTCAACATGCCCAAAACATCTTAACGAATTTCTTTCACACATATGTCAACTAGTGTTTGCTCTACACCACATTCTTTGAGGATTTAACGCACATAATGAGCAGGAATTTCATGTTAATCGCGTTAATTTTACTCTTATCCTTTCTTGGTAGGTCCAGGTCTGGCTACCGTACAGCACAGTATGTATAAACATAAAGTTATGTATTGTCCTTTTAGCTTTACTTGATATATATTTACTTCTGATAATGGATCCTGCTCTACTGATAACCTTCTTACCCTTGTTTATACGCCTATCTAACTCTCCATCTATCTTTCCATCATTTGTGAATAGGCTACCAAGATATACATACTTAGCAACTTTTTCTATTCTCTCATCGTTTAGGATAATGTTGCATACTGTTTTCTCATCCTTTCCTTCAAACACCATAATTTTTGTTTTATTTACGTTAACTTTGAGGCCCATGTTCTTCATGCTCGTATTCAGTTTGCTCAACATTCTTTGCAAGTCTTCGATTGACTCTGCCATAACTACCTTATCATCTGTGAACGCTAATACACGTACCCTCACGCGATCCCTCACTGTCCCAAGATCCACACTTCCTTCGCCGAAAAGACCCATTCTTAGGCACTTCTCCATGAATACATAGCCATGAAGACATAACGCATCCTTGTTTAACACCTTGCCTAATATCGAACCTAATATCGAAATTCACTCAGTTACCCATTTACTCTCACACTCGGTTTGCTACCTGCATATATTGATTTTATTGCTTTCAGCAGCCATACATTGACATTTTTATGATTTGTTTCAAGCAAAATATCTGATCCACACATTTTCTTCCTGGCATAAATCCACATTGGACTTCTCACATCTTATCATCCGTTACTTACATTACCCTATTAATAAGTATTTTTGGATATATTTTGTTTACGATACTTATCAAGCTAATACCTCTGTAATTATTGCAGTTGCTTTTATCTCCCTTTCCTTTGTATATTGGGATGATGGTCAACTTTTTCCACACGGAGGAAAATGGATAGTCAAACTTGAAGTGTCAAAATTTAGATGGTGAGTTTGATAATCTACATAGTCTCAAGTACCATCCACAATTTTTTCTTCATAGTCAGGCAGACCTTGATTTTATAGTCTGTTTGAATATCCACAGGTGATTCAGGCTCACTATCAGTATAGTCAAATCGACACTGCAGAATGTCAAACAGAAGTGGCTGTGTCATGACCTCTACCGAACGCCGAGCGAACGCACCCGAAACTCGAAATGCATTTTTTGAGCGACTGACGTTCGGTATCACGTTTGCCGTGTTTTACAACACTTTTAATTTGTTTAAACCATTTGTTGATACTTTAAACATGTGTCGAGAGTGAATATAACGTGGAGAACATGTTGGAGAGTGGGTTTAGTGGTTTTCGTTCTGATTTTGAACGTCAAATTCGATACTTCCAAGGGATTAAGGACAAGGCTGATGCTATACCTACGGCAGGGCTCACCAAAAGGCAGTCGGCGACTGCAAATACTGACAGTGGCAGTCACGAGACTAGGTCAAACAGGCCCGAGAACAGGCCCTCATAAATCTTGTCGTTGGACTGGTCCCTAATCCTTCACGGTAAATTACAGTTTGAAATGAAAAAAATGAAATGTATTGTGAATTCAAGTAGAAAAAAATCAGACCCTTCGGTGTGAAAAATGAGCCGCAACGAGCCGTGACCGTAACCCTTTCCAGGATTACTGGAAATCGAAGAAAAAAATGACAGAAAAAATTGGTGGCAGTCGTGCACTTGTCGTGGCAGTCAGCACCTGCTTGAAGTGGTGAGCCCTGACCTACGGTAATTAACGTGAGTGAAGCTTCTGATACTAATCCTACGTGAAATGTAAAAAAGTTCCGAAATACAACGATGGCGGCGCTAATGTTCGATTGCGCGAAATTCAAAACAGAAATTGGAAATATGTATAATTTTTGGAAGTTTAAGTTGAGTCTGTACGTCAATATAAGTAATTTTTAGAATTCAAGTAAAAAAGTAAGTGAGATTCTTTACTACAATTCGGTTCTAATTACACCGAGGCTACTAAATGAGAAAGCACTGGTTTAATAGGTTTGATGTATAAATATTGAAGTAATAGATTTATTGCAGGTACGGGAGATACACGTTCGAACATAAATTACGTAGAGTGTTTTAAATAATGTTAAAGAAGTAATTGTCTGTTTCAATCTGCCAAAAAGGGACGCATTTATACTCTTGGGTGTACCTTGGAATAAAAAAGATATTGAGTGTCTGGACTTGAGTTTGTAGGTTGGGGATCTGGGGTAAACAAGTGAAAAAATATTAAATAATAATATATTATAATATTGCCAGCTGTTTATATAAATTGTTTAGTGTATTGTAAATAGTTTAATTATAAGAGGATTCTCTGGAAAACGGGCCAGCCTGAAAATAATAGAATAATTTTATTTTTCATTCAAGATATGGCTTTTTGCAGTATATTTCCCAAGCTTTCGAATAAAAGAAATGAAAAAATAAATAAAAAATTTAGTGAAAAAGATTATAACAAAAAATTCTATTTTTCAATATTTTTGTATTTATGCCCTTTTCTAGTTTGAAAGCAGAAGTCTAAAAATGTGGTTGTTATGTCTCCTTTTAACATCGAAGAGGAAATTATTATTTTAAGAGTTATAAACTTCATTGCATAACTTTCAAACTAAGTCATAACCTTTAATTTCACTTAGGGGTAAAAAGCATACATAATATAAAATTTCAGAAAGGTTTTAAACCTTTCAAAGAAATACACATTGATTCCAAAAGATTAAAAAAATTTCAACATTTTTTTTTCAAAAATCTGTAATTATTAAATTTAGAACATGAAAAAATTATTGTGGATTGTAATTTAAAATAATTTCATTTTCAATTGCCCAAAATCGAAAAAACTGTACTTACTATAAAATAAAATTATTTCGTTTTAAAGTGTACGATTAGAAATTTGAAAGAAATTATTTTTAAAAAATTGGATTGTTAAAATTTGAACCTTTGGAGTGATTGGACGTCATATTTATACTTAAATTTGTTTAAAGTCGTGAACAAAAAAAGTTGCTATCAGATCTTTTGATTTACATTTTTACATTCTCATTCATGAGAGTATAATGTAATCGTCCAAATTTTTGATCTCTGGTTTTTAACGGATCTTTACGTTTGGTCACTCACAGATTCCGAAAATCATAAAATTTTGTCGGTGTCTGTCTGCCTGTATGTATGTTTGTATGTCTGCATGGTTACCTGAATGTTCCCACATAGCACACTTCCCGAAAAAACCTGGTCTTTTCTTGGGACTTGGTCCACGTGGCCGAAAGAAAAAGCCAGGTCTGTCCTAGGTTTAGACCTATACTTAGACCGAGATTAAGACGTAGCTTCATGTCCGCCCAGATTTTTTTATTTTTAAAAATTGAATTCATTTTCACGTACATTTGCTGAAGAATGTAATATTTTTAACAAAAATTGTATTAATTAAAGAATCCATTGCAAAATTGATAAAATTTTATAAAAATGAAATTTTATCATACCAAAAAGTATCCATTATTTCATTTTTCCAATTTTTCTTCTACAATCTCTGAGAAACTATAAATTATTAAATTATTTATTATTCTTTGACAGCAAAGCTATCAAATAATTCAAAAAACATCTTGAATATTTTTAAAAAATATTTCAGACTTCAAAAACGGCGAGCCGATGCAATGGCAAGCTTAAATCGTGAACGCAAGTTATCTCTGACTTATTTTCTGGGCGATCCATTTCTCTTGCGAGAAGGAGTCACACCTAATGGGCTGCCTAGCGGTTTAGCTCTGAACTATGATTCGCGGAAGTCAGAACATTAGTTCCGAACGAAGTCGCTGGGCCCTCTTCAAAGTCAAATTGAAAAAAATAAGTTTAATTTCACTTTATGATTGTAGTTTATGAGGGGTTTGAATCACAGGTTTTGATTTGCGCGCTCAAACTGGGTGCATTTTCAGGGCAGCTGAGAATACAAATTAGTGCAAGGTAAGGAGAAAATATTAAAGTTATCATGGAAAATAAAAATTGTACATTATTTTGTAATATCTGAATAAGCAGTACCAGATCGAGTTAGAGAAATAAATATAATATACATTAGATATAATAGTGTTGAACATAATGTAGAAGAGTTCACATTTTGGACAAAATCGAGTGCGAAGCACGAGATACGTGATGAGAATGTATTCGTTAAAGCCGAAAGAGGTTTAAAGACCAAGCGCGTAGCGCGAGGTAAACATATCATCGAGCGCGAAGCGCGCGATGAATATATTCTCGAGCGCGAAGCGCGAGAACCAACAGTCGTGCGCCCTAGGCGCGTTCAAACTTGCGAGCGAAGCAAGCCGCGCGCGTAGCACGCAATGAGAATGTGCCCGCGCAGCGGGCATATTTTTTAACAGCCATTAGAATTGAATTAAAATGAAGATTGAGTAAAAATACAGTATTTTCTGTTTGATGTCTTATAAATTATTACACCTCAAGCTTACCATACTGCTCTTTAAGAATTTTTAAAACTGATTTCGGATCAGAGTCTTTTCTGAATTTGCTCCCAATTTCGTTTTGAATATTACTCAAGTTCGTCCGAGATATTGAGTTGCTGAATTTGTAGAAAATGAGTGTGATTAAAAAAAGTTAACTGATTCCGAGTAAATCATACAAGAATTGAAAATTTAGTGTGACACTATCACACTATAATAATTTTAAGGTGTATAGTTTTTGAGTTAATGAATTTTAAACTAAATCGTGTATATTTTGATAAAATAATTAAACTTTCAACAAAATACATGAATTTTCAATAAAATACATGCATTTTCTATCAAACAGTTGGATTAAAAGAAAGTATGATCAACCATTTGAAAAATAATATAATAATTGAAAAAATAATAGAGTTTTAAAGAGTGACACATCTGTCGCGAAACCCATCTGGCATAAACTTACAAACATACAGACAAATATTTCAAAGTCAAGGTGTTATATTTTTACGATAACCAGTGTCAGTAAATAACTTTATTCGAATTTTTAAACTCTAACACACCACGTACCCCCGCTGTCTTATTTGAAATTTGAACACATTTTAACAACGCTACCGCCGCCATCGATGCACTTCGGAACTTTTTCCATTTCACGTAGGTTTAGTTTCCGAAGCTTCACTCACATTAATTACCGTAGGAATAGCCACTTCGTGAGAACAGAGGCGTCACTCATTAATTAGTGCGTATTCTCAACATTTTTGACCGAAAATGTGCTCAGCATTTCGTAATTCGTTGAGAAAGAAACAAGACTTGCGAGATTAGTGATACGCATTTATATTGTTTTCTAAATTTTCCCGTATTAATGTTTTCATTCAGTGCAGTGACGCCGTTTCCTTAGCCTCTTGTGCTCAACGTGTAATGGTGTCAAAGTTTTTATGCATATACAATCAAGTCACAAGTCATCCTACTCTTCAAAAATAATAAAGATGATTTCAGAATTGATCGATTTTATATCAATTTTCATGGTTTTCAGGTTTCATTTATTAACTTAATTTTCGTCTCGTGTCTCTCTTACTCTAAGGAATATATATGTAGGTAGAAGAAGGACAAAAGATAATAAAGTTGACCCCCTGATATGATTAAGTTAACATTCCAGAATAATCAAACTAAAATTTCTGAGATAATCAGTTTTAAACTCCAGGATCGTAAACTCTACACTCTGGGATAGTGAAGCTAACCGTCAAATTTTGACACACCATGGATCGTACACTAGACCATCTAGGGGGCTGTTCCATAGTTCAAACTGAAATATAGTCAGTCTGACACTCTAGATGATCAGTCTGACTAGCCATTTTTCTCCGTTCAGTCATCTAGAAGTTCCCTCATCTTGATACGTAAGTTTATCAACTCGAACAGCCTGTGAGGTATATATTCGCCTCCGTGTTTAAGCATTTCAGTGTGAATGCCATCTATAACAGGAGCCTTACCGTTCTTTAAGTTCTTAATAATATTCCTAACTTCAGAGATGCTGGTTCTTTCAACCGGGTTTTCCGACGTACCGTCTCCTATGCCGCAGCTGTGCTGCTGCATAGGTACACCTTTCAATAATTTCATGTAATGATCCCGATGACAGTTTATTACTTCGTCCGCGTCATATACTATTTCACCCTTGCTATTGCTAATTTCGACCAAATCTGTACTACTACTTTCTTTCTTGTTTTCCTTGTGAAGTTGCAAAAAAAAAAAAATTTCTTATTTCCTTCGAAAGCACTTTCCATTTTGAAGATTTTTTTATTTTATCACTGGGCTTAAAAATAAAACTCCACAATTATTGTGCGACGTTTCGACAGCTTGGTTTGCTGACCGCTTCAGGCTTATAAGTTTAAATTAGAAAAATCACGTTGGTCATAAAAAATATAAAGTTGAAAAAGAATTCAACTAGTCTGCGATTAAAATTGGCGTTTACACGTCGTCCGCTTTCATTTTATCCTTGCTTTCTTTAACTAGTGTTTTTACTTTTCTGTTCTTGTCCCTATAATCAATTTCTACTCTGATTCTCTCGG
The DNA here is from genome assembly GCA_932066315.1 of Andricus coriarius. Lineage (NCBI taxonomy): Eukaryota > Metazoa > Arthropoda > Insecta > Hymenoptera > Cynipidae > Andricus > Andricus coriarius. Next base: position 16,341 of record CAKNWT010324775.1, on the reverse strand, counting down.
CATCACTAAGGCCTGTAGTACACGGAAAAAATTTGTCCATTAAAAATACAAGATCAAAAAATGAAATATTGAATCTTATTTCTATGAGAAATGTATGGATAAACATCGAACTTTTTTACGAACAGTAACTGAAAATTTCAAACTTGAATATAAGAAAAATTTTATTTGTGCGATTTAATTTATATTAATTTATAAATTCACAACTTAGCGGACTCGAACCCTCGAGAGACTGCTGACTCACCAATTTCTAAACATAAGCCAAGAGTGCGTAAACACGCGCAGCCGACGAGGCCAAACAATATAGTTTTTATAAAACTTCTAGTCACTTATCAGGTGCACTCGAACCACACATGCACGCACAGATATGCATCGCGCGTTTAGGCGAGCGTATGTTCGGGCTACGTGCAGGCGAACCTACACAGTAGAAAGGGAACCTTAAAATTGAATTCAACGTACTTTCAGGATTGCCCTAAATTCATTAGGTAACTTTGATATTGAGGTGAACGTAAAGTCAGGCTGTCTTGGCGGATAATGATCTAAGGTCAAAAACAAACATAAAAGCCACGTGATTGATCAAACTTTTTCATAGCATTATGAAATAGCAGAAAGTACATTACAAGGGAGATTAATTTCATTTGATACGGGCGGAACTCGCTGGAATACTCTATGCACATGACAGCGCGTGTTCGCGACTGCGATGCGCAAAGAAGAATTTGTTTTTACAGAGATACGAATAGTGACGCTAAGCGAAAATTATGTTAAAGAAACTAAAGTGACCGGAAATTAGGGTGTTTGTGTAAAAAATCGTGCTGTCGAGGCAAAAACAGTGCATATTCCAACTCTGTATGTTCCTGCCAGGATCGCACAGTTTATGTAATTCAAGGGAATATCTTAGCCGAATACGAGTTAATGAGGGTTTACTCTGGAACTCTTACAGAAAAATTAAATGGACTATTTACTGCTTGTGTTGATAATATGATGATCATTTAATGTAGAATGTCATTTTCTACTTCGATACTGTTATCTCTCTTATGACGCTGTATCTAACCATGAATTTTGTTTGCGTACTTCAGGCGTAAAGTCATCTCGATCGACAGACTGTCCATCGTGAGTTATACATCTGACTTTGCGAACAAAATATGACGGACTGTTTTTCCGTAAAGCGTATGGACTTCAAGATTTCCTGCTGATGCTGACTTCCCGTCCTCGTGTTCTTCTTTTGATCAAACCTTAAATTTTGTCGATATATTGGCGGACTTTAATGTTTACTTTTTACTTTGTAGTTTCCAGTTCCCGGATTTCTCGGGCAAGCTCGTGAGTTCTTTGAGAATTTTCTCCCAATCACTCGTAATATTTTCGTAATTATTGACGAAAAAAAAGTGAGGAACCGTTTTAGAATTTTCACATCGAGATCGTCGATGCTTTTTCAAAGTTCGCCGAATATTTACGTCGTTCTTTCTGCAACCGCAGTTTATAATTTAATTTTTCTTGTTTATTTGTGAGCAGCATTAAGTTTTTAATTATTTTTGTATTTTCTTATTGCAATTCAATGCAAAAGCTAGACTACCTGATCAGAGCGCCGCCATTTTCCCACGATTTTATATACACTGTTAAAAATAATGTTAAATTTAATATACCCATGTGTATTAAAATTAATATATCAAGCATATATAATCGCCATTAAGAGCATGTATATTAAATTTCATATACATTCATGTTAATCACTTACAAGGGAAATCAGATAATTCTACTTTACACAAATTCAAAATAAGTTTAGCAGTCATTTTCGATCCTAAATAATAAAACATGATACCGGCTTCCTATTAACCAAAAATAAAATTAAATTTCAAGTCGAAAAGTTCAATTAAGCAAATAGATAACAGAGCTTACCTACAATTAACTGTATTCGCATTAAATTTGTACCATTTAGAGCGAATTTAGGGAAAAGTTCCACCCGTACATTGCACTTTCATTATAAATAAGAATTCAGTCGACGAACTCTAGATTATTAATTTAACTGCCAATAGTTGACAAGATTTGAAGAAATGAAAGCACTTTGAGTTTTCACGCAAACTGATATAACGACTTGTATATTAAATTTAATATGCATGTATATTAAATTCACTACACCAATGTATGTTACAATTCAGTAGCGGTAGTGCATATTTGCTTCACACACATGTATATTAAATCTCATACAGATTTTTCCAACAGTGTAGATTATATAAAGTAAAAAGCAAACCTGAAAGTCCGTTAATATATCGACAAAATTTAAGGTGTGATCAAAATAAGAATACAAGGACAGACAGACGGACAGTCTTTCGATCGAGATGACTACGCCTGAGGTACGCAAACAAAATTCGAGGTCTTGTACAGTGTCATAAGAGAGATAATAATAGGATGGAAGTAGAAAATGACATTCTACAATAAATTATCATCATATTATCAATGCAAGCGGTAAACATTCCATATAATTTTTCTGAAAGAGTTCTAGAGCAAACATTTAAGTTAACAAGCATTCGGCTAAGATGATCCTTTGGATGACAAAAACTATGTGATCCTGACAGGAATATGCACTGGTTTTGCCCCGATAGCACGATTTTTTACACAAGCTCCCTAATTTCGGGTCACTTTAGTTTCTTTAACGAGTGTTAATTGTATTGTAAATTAACATCATTTTTGCTAACGTCACTATTCGTAATCCGTAAAAACAAACTCTTCTTCGCGCACCGCACTCGCGCACACTTAAGATAAAAAGGTTTGATCAGTCATGCGGCTTTTGCGTTCGTTTTGGACCTTAAATCATTATCCGCCAAGCCAGTCTGACTTTATGTTCACCCCCAATGGGAAATTCACAACTGGCGCAGCATTGGCTCAGTACTGGCCAGAGTTTGACAGCATTGGCGTGGTACCGGTAGCCCAACACTAGCGTCGATATGGCATAATCTTGGGATGATAACGCTGTTCAGTACTGATTGCCAACTTCGGGGCTGTACTAGAATACTATACTGGGCATCAGCATTGGCGCAGTAATTAATATAAGTACTGGGATTCAGTAATGGGGCAGTCGTGGGTATAAGTACTAGTAAAGTACTGGAAGTAAGCATTAGCACAGTGCGGCAAATGAGTACTGTCAAAGAAGCCGGAGGAGTACTGTGCACCAGTATTGGCGATGTACTGGCATGAGACAGAAATGATAATGATGTTCAGTGCAGACTGCCAGTATTATTACTGCACTGGCGGCCTTCGCGGTTGCCAGCTTTGATTTCAGACATGATGAGGCATTGTATTGGATTGAAAAAAAAAATTGTTTAAATCAAAGTAAGTTTAATTTTAAAATACATAAACTGAATACATATTTTAATTCTTCCAAAAGAAAACAAAATAATAATGATAAAAAAAAAATTATTACTTTATCTATTGAAAATGCTACAATATTGGAAAGTAAATAATCCAAACCTATTTTATTGGAAAAGTTAGTTATTATTCAAAATGTCAAAAGTGAGACTATGGAAAAATTGAATTAAATTTATTAAAAATTTAAGTTCATATCAACATTTTTTTCACTGAGATATATTAAAAAAATGTATCTGTTTGAATCCCTAATTTAAAAGGACCATTAAAAAAAGAAAAATGTTTAACACATTTCAAAATAACACCTATTCTTCAACAATAGGTGTTATTTTAATTATTATATAGTTAAACAGATGAAATTTTAATTAGGAATTCATCCAATTTTATTTCTCATCTTAACTTCATAAACGGAAAGAAATGTTGATGACGTCAAATTATCAGATGAGTGCTTTATAAAGTGTATATATAATGAAATAAATATATAAGTATTAGTTAATATGATTATGACACCAGTATCGTGCCATTATTCCGCCTAGGCCTGGCACAACATCGCTAGATAATGGTATGCCGTTATAGTTTCTTCTACGCCAGTATCATTCCAGTACTCCATCGAGATCCGGCAAAAAGACATGGGACAACAGTTCGCAATTTGTAAAAATTTTTACGAAACCAGTATCGTGCCATTATTCCGCCCGGACCCGGCACAAGATCGTGAGACAATGGTCTGCCGTATCATGTGGACTGTACTATGCCAGTATCGTTCCCGTACCCCGCCGAGATCCGGCGCATATCCGTGAGACACTGGCTTACTATTTGTTACAGTCAGGTCTGTGTCCTAGACTGGGCCATTGTCGTGTTACCATTGGGTTTGAAGTTGGCATGAACCTGTAGTACCAGGACTGACTTTTCTTTAATACTGCACAGAATCCGTACTGGGTCGATACTGGTCTGCCGATATTGGAACTTTGATTAGGCACAGTGCAGATCCAGTGTCAATATGCGTACTGCGCCAGGATTGCCTAGCCAAGTGTTGGCACGTTGCTCTCGGCGCGTTACCGCGCCAGTCGTACGCATCGGCTAAAGTCTGTAATTTCCCATTGGGCCTCAATATCATACATTAAGTTATCTAATGAATTTAAGGCCATCCTGAAAGTACGTTGAATTCAATTTTAAGGTTTTCTTTTTACTGTGTAGGATAATCTATAGGAGGATTCAAAAGTTGAGAGCGGTCGTTCTACAAACTTCAAGCCTTCCACGGATCATCTAGGAGCTACCAGTGCCTAGCAAGATGAGCATGAGATAGACTTTGATAGACGGAGGATGAAGATGGATAAATTTTTCTTTTCCTTTTTAATCTTGAATATTAAAAATGATTTAAGCAGTTAATAGCAACGTCCATTTACTTCCAGCAGGGGTTATAGGAGTTTTTGTGAGCATAATGCTCAGTGGTACAATTTAATAAGTGGTTAGTAACCTTTTATTCATAGATAAAATAATTCAAAAATGTACAATTTCTTATAATATTTTAAACACTTTCGGAAACTGATAAAAATAGTTATTTATACAGGAAGGGTACAAAAATAGGGGCTTCTTGACGTTTGTGCATTTTTCCGACCGTGCCACACATCATACTTTTTGTACTACTTTCTATAAAAAATGAGACATATTATGCAGTTTTTAAAGTACCACAGTGCGTACAGCGGACTTTTTACATATTAGTACATAAAAAACTGCATATTAGTCGAGTTTTTGGAGGAGGTCGCGGGAAAAAAATATACTGTAATTTACCAGTTAAACCAGGACTGCCAGATCCAGTTGCCATATATCCAGCCGTCTTTCGAGGTGGTTCCCTCTTTCTCCACTTAGCTCGACGATTTTGGAACCAAACTTGAACCCGAGATTCCGACAAGGTGAGTTTCAACGCCAGTTCTTCCCGAGCAAATACATCAGGATAAGGAGCTCTTTCGAAAGCTCTTTCTAACTCTTCCAATTGATACGCCGTAAATGTAGTTCTAAAATTTTAAATATATAAAACTTATAAGTATTTCTTAATATTACTATATGTGTGTCAAAATATAATATTCGTCAACGACTCTGCAATGTGGAAAACAAATCGCTACCTTGTGATATATGGGGCAGAATACGTCAAGTGATTTTTTTTTTATCGTATTAAAATTCGGCTCAGTTATAGACCTGGCAGACTTATATTCATTCACCAAACCATAGGTCCATTCATCAACCACGTTGCACAGTGGGGCGAAATGAAAAAGCGATGTTTAAAATAACCTGTAGGTCACAATACTTAATCGATTTTCAATTTTTTGTTTCAAAAAATTCAGCATTAAATTCCAAAGAAACCTGTCCAGACCGATTTTTGAATTTTTGTTTGTTTAAATTTTTATAGAGCTGCAAACAGCAAAAAATGTTGATTTAAAAAATTTTTCTTTTTAATTCTCTGTGAAAATTTTTGTCAGTGTCAACAGGCCTCAAGTTTGATGCAGAAGGGTCGGTGGAAGAAAAAAAATGTGTTGACATGTCAAGTTATTTGTTATCAACAAATATTTGCAACAAATAGCCAGTATGGTGGATTAGGATTTTGTGAAGTATATTTAATATTTATGCATCGAAATCGCTCGTTCAGAGCAACGAGGTGAAACGTGATCATGAAAATGTGGTATCAGGTATAATTTGTTAATTTTATCAACAAATAATATAAACTAATGCATGGTTTTAACAGTTTTAGGCAAAAGCGTTGGTGTAACTTCTTTTAGGCTAATCAGATTGGGCTTTTCTTATAGTGTTCTAGAAAGTTCTTTTCATGTACTTTAAGAATATTAGAACTATTTTTCATAATTGGAAATAAAATTGCAATTAAAATTAAAACAGATTTTTTGAAGAAACGCTACTTAAATTTTTTTCCTTTTTCATAGCCTTCTTGATACTCTTAAAAATCATGTAGAAGAAAAAGTAGGATAGAAATATTTTCTTGGTCGAATTGAGATTTTTACGCTAGAGGGTACCACGTTCAATTTACGCAGAACCCGGGTACGAATACTGTAAGGTCTAACGTGCCTCGAAACTTACATTTAACTATCTTGGGATGACTTTTTGTATGTATGTATGTTATATAATCATATCATATTTGCTTACTTGTTTTTTTTTTGGTATCCTTTCTTTCTTTTTTAATTTTTAGGGAAAAATCAGTTTTTTCCTCTAAGGGATACCGTTTAAGGGCAAGATGAGTTCCATCTTCGGTCGGATACACTGCGGTGACGATACGGGGTATACTTAAAAGCACCATTCATTAATTCCGATAGGAGATGGAACTCACCTTGCCCTTAAACGTACAAGCAGAAATAAGAAATGTTATATTTACTTATCAATAAATGTAACGTGTTTCTTGTAACCGTAACAGTAAAAACTGCTCTTAATGAGGGTGTGAAAATGTCAAAATCACTTAGCATTTCGTAAATGTCACAGTGAAGTTAAGGTGCATTAAAAGGTAATCCTTTAGTAAATTACACCTCTATTCCCTAGTATTAAATACTGTAAGATATGTGAAATTCACTGAACCGAGATTACAATAGTGGTGCAGTGAACATTAAAGAAGGATCGGTACATGTTACCGATCCGATCCGCGCGGACCGCCGGATGAATTCATGTGGCCATCAGCAACGGATGGATTGTATTACCTCATGCCATCACCTAAAAAACATTTATTTTTGACATTTCTGTGATAGTCGTCACATTACTCCATATTCCCACTTAGCAATAAAGGGGTTTTATAATAAATAACACTATTTTGGATGGCACATCTTATTCACAGATCGCGTACAGTTGAGAGTTTATTGGAGCAAGACGTGTTTGTGTTCCGCGCCTGTCACAGCTGACTTGTATGGATATGTGGTAAATGCGAGAGCTTTTTTCTTGTGCGCGCGATGGCATGGACGCGTATTCAGAAGTCGTTACCGAGGTCACCACCTCAGTTACAAATGCATTTCGGGATTATTTTACAGATCGTAACTCGTTTAATAGTGTAGTGGTTAAGATAGTCGACTTGTGTGCTTAGGTTTATGCGTTCGAATCCCCC
>CAKNWT010324767.1:0-11718 GCA_932066315.1 Andricus coriarius | reverse complement strand
AATTGATAAAATAACCAACTATTTATAAGAATTTTTTAAATAAATATCAGTGTGTGTCATATTCAAATAACATTTCGAAATATTAGAAAAAGTATTAATACTTTTCATTTTTAAAATTATAGTATACAGAGTACAGTTTTTATTTGAAATTTCACGACAGTTTTTTGTACCATGTTCGACCCTATAGGGCAGAATCAAGAAAAAATATTCTAAAAATATGTCCATTAGTTATTAAAATACTACAAAGAATTACCTTAAAAATTGGTTTGTCCTTTTAAAATCATGCAATATTTCTTTATCAAATAAATTTTGTTACATTTATTTTACAATTATTTACAATTCATTTCCAAATACAACTATTTTACAATTAAAATAAAATTGTAAGAACTACATTTTGTAATGTTGAGATAAGTATTTTCAGACATTAAAGGTTTTGTAAAATTTTATATAATAAGAAAGCATGTGAGGTCAAGTTAATAACTTTCTGACTTTTACTCTTAAAATCCCCAAAATTGTGATTAGAGCCTAAAATAGCACGAAGAGAAAGGTAAGTATCAGAGGTAAATATGCAGTAAAAATGTTTATTAATTTGATAAATGAAAAATAATTCTCATTTATTATTTTGACTTTACAACAATTTCCATTGTTATAAACAACAATTTCCATTGTTATAAACAACTACACTTATATCGCGGGTTTGAATAAGGTATTATGGAGGTACTATCGAGGAAGGAAATCAGGAGACTGGAAAGTGGAGAAGAACGTGAAACACATTGAATTAAGGCTATTAATGATATAAAGAGCGATGTATTGCCACCGACATGACGTAGGCGGCTGTCAGCCCGTTACGGGTGCTGACGAGCAAGAGTTTCCTCGCAGAGGATTAATAAGGTGGTGGCTATTGAGGTGGCTCAATCAAGGGTCGTGGTGGTGTCTGGAGACCTTCCTTGACGAAGCAGTTTCAGGGCGAGGAGAGAGCACTAGGTAACACGATGGCGAGAACACTCAGGAGTCACAATTAGCGACCGGACGACACTGACGACAGGGTGCGCTGTTGCCTAGGATTTCGGGACCGCTCGGAGGGTTTCGTTTTCTCTCGGGTGCGGTCCGGCAACCCTTTCGTGCAGCGTTGTACCGAGTTCCGTTTGATGGTAACAATTTTGTTACACCCTTCACCCGTGGGGGTTCAGCCATGTATTTGGAATTTCCGTAATGTCTTTATCCAAGTCTTATATAGTCTTAAACACAGGCATTTAAACAAAAGTTTGCAATTTGCTGTTTTTCTCTAGTGGTTTGATTTTTTAATTTTAAATCTAGTCGATAATTATGTTTCGGTTTCATCATGCGTAAGTTAGTCTGTTGGAGTCTGAGGTTGTAAATTTTGTCAGGGTGGATTCGGCCTCAGAATTATACCCTTGACTATGGCTTACTTATTGAAGGTGAAAAAAATAACTGATGTCAAATTGGCTACTAGCCAAAATTCAAATTTATTACGATTGTCTCGTTAATGACAATTTCTTTAAAACGACTCCGCTAAAATCACTAGGTTATTTCAATATATAAAAAAAGAAATCGAAGTGTAAGCATTACAGTAGACAAAATGATTCACGCTCTACTCCATTTTGTATTCACGAAATCGTAGCAAATCTTAAAAGAGAAATTCAAAAGAGCAAGATTAGCGCGGAATTCGTAGAAAACAGAATGACTTTAATAGGCATAAAAGAACCCCAATCTTACCATTCCATAGCACGAGATCGACCCCAGTTATATAAATCTCACAATGAAAAATTGTCGACCACGTGCTCCATTTTTAAACTAGACATTACGAGTAAGTTCGGCACTCGGTTCCGACACTACAAAAAACTGGAGAATTCTTACGCCCGAGATCAACAAAAATATCTGTTGCCGGCGGTGCCCGTTGGGAATTGGCCTTTAAACTCGTGGGTCAGAGACGGACAGAGCGATGTTTAAGCCCACTTCTCTCGTCGTGATTAATCTGTCTTTATGTCAATAGGCTAGACAAGGACAGTATGATCGGTGACGTCACCCCGGAATTTGCCCATGTCGTAAGCCTTGTTGTCTTGGTTACGCGTGTAGCGAATGTTATATTCGATGTTGACAGGAACCTCTCACTCTCTTTCTCCCAAAGGTGTTGCTACTAATGCTATTGATCCAATGCCATTTATGCCGTTTTTTAAGACTAAATGTTCTGACTTAAACTTGTTTATATTTCTTATGCCTATGTGCCATTATCTATGATTACGCTTTCTAATTTAAAATCATTTACATTCCATTCTTCAATTCTTCTTTCCTTTAGCTTTTTTAATTCGTGAATCTTTGGGGAAATTTTCTTTTTTATTATGAACGGACCTTCATACTGGTCATATCGTTTTCCTGCCTTTTTATCCGCTCTTTTTGATAGTTTGGTTACCCTTTTCAAACGCTATCTCCTATTTTGAATTTTAACGGTCTTCTTCTTAAATTGTTAATGTTAGCGTGTCTTTCGTTTGCTTAATCTAAGTTTTTCTAGACATCCTCTTTTATAATTTGTAACCTTCTTAATCTATCCGTACATTTATCGTCGCTTTGGAACTCTATTTCGCTATCGTTTTCTAGATTTTTTCTGAGGGACTGGATTGCTTTTAGTTCGCGACCGTTTTCGTGGTTCCTCGTGATCGTTTTCTAATTGGGTTTTAATTATTTGTTTAATTGTCCTATTGTATCGCTCGGTTGGATTTGCTTGGGGGTAGTATTTTGGAATGACACGCTTATGGATATCTGACTTAATTGTGATCACAATAGCTTTTTAAATTAGGATCAAGGATTCTGCTTCTCATTGTTCCTATTTTCGGATGATTACTCGGTTTGGTTCTTTGGCCTGAAGTAGTACTATGAAATTTTCGCGTGCGTTTACTCGGAACCTAAATGTCATCTTGATTTTCTTTTAAAACCTGTATTCGTAATTTTTTGGGTAGGACGAGTTTCCATGGGTTAGAGTCTGGTAAAAGAGTAGATTTTAGTGGTTCAGTTATGTCAAAATAGAGTTGCGAATCTCTGATTCGCCATTTTCCGTGTTCTTTCGTTGTTTTTGTGACTTGTCTGATTTTCAGTCAGGGTCAAAATTTGATTTATCTTTACGGTATATGACTTCGTAGTCATATTCTAGTAGCTCTAATGCCCGTCTGGCTAATCGGCTAGTGGGGCTTTTTAGGTTATGGAGCCGCCTTAACACAAAGTGGTCCGTGATTACTTTAAAGGTATGACCTTCTAAGTTTGGCCTAAATTTTGGTATGACCCAAACTATAGCTAGGCATTCTTTTTCGGATACCGAGTACCGTGATTCTGCGCCGTTTAGGCTTCTACTCGCGTTAACGATTACGTAATTTACGCCGTCAATTTCTGCGCAAGTACGGCTCCTTACCTCGTATTGTTCGCATCTGTTCATTGTTTCCATTGTTTTCCTTAAAGTGTGGCATAGATTTTCTGTACCAACTTGCCATCCCTATTATGTGCTGTAATTGTTTAATGTTTTTAGGTTTAGGGAATTCTAGGTTTAGTTGGACTTCTTCGTCGTCTATTTGGCTTCCTTTGTAGTTAATTTTAAAACCTAAGTATTTGATTTCCGAGCAGCCGAACTCGCATTTGTCCTGGCTGATCATCAGGTTTGCCTGATTAATTTAATCTAATACAATACTCAAGTATTTTAAGTGTTCATCCAGATTTTGAATCATAATCACTATGTCGTCTGAATAACAAAAAACGATCGTTTTCAAGTCTGGAGTTATAATTTTATCCATAAGTCTATGGAAAGTGGCTGGAGCATTGGTTAAACTAAATGGCATCCTTTTAAATTGGGACATGTCCTCGCCAGGGACAGTGAATGCTATTATTGGTTTTGAGTTTTCGTCTAACGGTATTTGTAAATAAGCTAATTTTAAGTGAATTTTATAAACGAATTTTGCTAATCTTAAAGTGTCCAGTATTTCTGTCATAAGTGGGATTGGGTAGAGGTCCTTTTTGTAATATTATTGGTCTTCCTAAAGTCTACATAAAATCTATAGTTTTGCCCTGGTTTTTAGATCATAACTATAAGGTTTGACCAATCAGAAGAAGGAGGTTCTATTATATCTTGTTTCAATAATTTATATACTGTTTGATAAATTTCTTCTTTAATTTTTGGACTCACGTGGTAATATTGCTGTTTAATGGGATTCTGGCCTTGGACATCAATTTCATGTTTTGTTAAATAAGACGCTCTACGTTCTTTTCCCTGATACACTTTTAGTTTGTTTTCGAAAAGTTTTTCTAATTGGGATTATTGGCTTTCGTTCAGCTCAACTATAACTTCGCAAATTGCTGGCGAGCTTTTGTTTTGTTCGTTACTGTTTCCTAAACTATCCGTAATATTATTTAATTTGATCGCTTCGTTTTTAAAATTAATTTACTAATTCCTATTCTTCCTAATTCTTGGTTTACTTAAACTAAATGAGTACTATATGCTTACATTGTCGCTAGTGTAAAAGTAAGACCTCCAAACTTCATCAATCTATCTCCAACCGTCTTGAAGTTAACATCTTCACAAGAAAATGTACCATTAACGCATCCACACACAAACATCTAGACAACTGTTTAGAACATTTTATAAAACAGTTTTCAAATTTGGAACGTATAATTAAATTATTCCTGAGATGAAAAGAAGTTGCTGCAGTTTCTTGTGCTAAGATATCATTCTTGAGAGGAAAAGAAATGATTCATAGAACAAAACGTCTATTTTCACTTTGCACTGCGATTTATTATTAATGTAAATGTTACATTACCTAACAAACAAATCAGTATATAAATGCACTGAAACACCAAAAATTCAGCAGATGCCAGTCTTATCTATTAATTGGTTTATGCCAATTAAACAAATAAGGGAAGTTAATCCATAATGAAAATGATAATTCATATAGAGTGAATTTATTGATTCTATTTTTTTGTGAGTAATTATCAATATATAGAGTAAAGTAAATAGAAAAAATACAAAAATTACGCTATTTGATCACATTTTAACTTAGATAACAAATTAATAATATCTTTAATCGGACGTGACATACCTCTCAAAAATTAAACAAGCTTCAATTAAGAAAAAAGAGTAACTGAACTCGGGAAATAAATACCACCTTTGGAACTTTTTGAACCAAAATTTCACTTTTTCCAAGTCATGCCATTTACGCACTAAAGGATAAATAGGGTTGTGTATAAAATCCCAATAAAGTCTTGAGACACAGATTTATATCAAAGCGCTATTAAAAAAAATGCTTTATTTTTACCTAACTAGTCTTGATTGAGGCAATAATATTTCTTTCCTTGTACTGATTTATGAAATATAAATATGAACATCTAATAAGGAAAAACCTGAGTACAATCCATGAGATAACGACTACAGGATATTTTATATAATCTATTGAAGCACTCACATAATCAATGGTTACACTTTTAACTGAATTCTTCATCAACTGAATAATCAGCTTTATCCCTAATTACGAAAAATGGCGATTGTTCATACTCTGGTCTTCGCCTGGATGGTCATCCTCAATTCTATTGGTGAATATAATACTGTATTGAATCTATAATTTTAAAGTAGTATATTTCGATAAGTAAGTGATAAACAAATGGTTTGGTTTTACCTGGATTAAGAATATTATCTTTATCCATGGATGTTGAAATTCTCTCATCTTTTGACGTTGATGAAATTGAGGATTAAGATGATGCTGCAAGTCGTAGATTTAATAATCGACATTTTTTTGGAGTTCCTTCCATTTCAATTGATTCTGTGATTTTCGAGAAAGTTCGTTTCTTATTATCGACCAAATTTCCCAGGTATTTTTTTGCGACTGCAGAGGATTTGCAGCCACCATGCTTTTTTAGTTCTGTTATATCAGCACCTGCATCGACTAGTAATGTTGATGATGTGCGTCAAAAACTATGGCCTGAGTACGAATCGGGATTCGGCTTTTGGAGAAATGCAGCACATTTTTTAGGCACCGTGCCTATTTTATTTATCCCATTCACTTGATTACAACATTTTCCTTTCTGATAGTTAATCAAAAAAAGAATATTGTTCTCCTCATCAGGAGCATGTGTACAAAAGTCAGTTATGTCGTCGGCTGCGAAAATTCGCGCTTTCTTTGGACAGTGTCCTTTTCCTTACTTCTTCATAAATGAATTAACTTTATCCCAGGGATTCATGCTGACATTCCCGTAAGCAAGTAAGGTGCTTTTCAGCATTGAATATCAAGACAAATTGTTGGTGGTTTTAATTTATCTTGTGCAGACAGTTTCTTGACATACACCAACATAACCTCTTCACGCATATCCTTCTATGCAACTCCTTTCCCACTTTGCCATTTTACACATTTTTCATACACAGTCATGTATTTAGACTTTGATTTTCTTGGCAACAAGTCCAACACAATGTTGTCTGCTTCCTCTATCATTTTTTGTAGGTCATCGAAACTTGCAATGGTGTGTTCGGGAGAGAAATCCATTTCAATGATTTTTTTGCCGGTTGGATCTTATTCAAACTTGGGATAAACTCTTCACCCTCTTCATGTATCAAATTACTTGAAGGAAAAGAAACTGCCACGAAAGAAATAAACCCAGCCTCATCCAAAACGATTTCGCATAGTAACCGCTTTCGACGCTAGATGGTAACCGGTTGTCAAAATGTTTTGATAACCGTGGAGACCATTTTGCTAACCGGTGACAGCGTTTTGGTCATCAGAGTTGGGGATTTTGATCATTGCTTTCGTGCGCAGGGCGGAATCGGCCATTTTTTATGTCTGTAAGCGGTAGGATAACGAGTGTTGTGCAATGTATGTGCAAAGGAAAACATTTTTCAGCGGTCTGAAAATAATAATTTGTGCGACATAATTCGCATTTTATCCCAATTGCTATTATTCTCCAAACTCTAATTAAGTTTATCCGAAATGAAAACGAATTTAATTAGAATTCATTACGCCGGAATGCAGAATGTGTTTGCTGCTAATAAAGGAATTAAAAAAATGCTATTGATATGGATTTTGTCCGCAATTTAGAACCAGAAAATATACTTAGTTAAAGTGAAAGCGGAAATTTTTCTGCCTTCATCCGAATCATGCTTACAGAAAAAATTGAATGAAAGATACTCAGGTGAAAATATCCGCTCAGTGGTTAACTCCTCGGGTCATTATATAAGGTGAAATGTATTACTGCTAAAGGTATGATAGCTATAATGATCATTAACGTATCTGGTTTTCTAATACATTGAAGAACTATTTAAAAAGCAAAGACCAACTAAGCACAATTCTGCTACAATTACGAGTACTTCAACCCGAAGGGGCGAACATCGATTTTGTATCTGCGATGTCTCACAATTATTTTTCGATAAAAATCCATACCTTCGACAAAGCCGCTTTAGAAAAAAATCTAAATACCAAAATACATATCAAAAAATTAATCTACTGTTGCTTTTTGCAGAGTTTAGTTCACAGTTCGAGTGTTTACCTAATGGCGCTCCTATTCCTGGCGTTCCTCGTGGCGGAACATCTTCTTCTCCTAATGGACAAGATTCTCCTGACAGTTCTCTTCTTCCTGCCTGGTCTCATTCTCCGATCAGGTCGTCTCCTCCTGCCGAGCAACCTTGTCGTGCCAGGTCCAGGTCTTCTCCTTCCAGGCTGCCTTTTTCTAGCGTACTTGGATATCAACTTGACCAACTTCGATTTATTCGGCTGGCTCCCATTGCAAATCCGAACCGGATTTTTGAATTTCGAAGATACACTTTTCCTGCAAATAATATAATTAAAATACTCATAAGACGGAATACATATGGCCCCATGCCAATCCAAGAACAAATTGTATTATCGACAGTCGATGGTGACGCCTTTGCAATATTGTCGAGTAATGATGTTCTTGCAGGAATTTATATATATCGTTTTTACAATTATAAGAAAGTACGCGCAAAAATAAACGTGGAAAGCGGCATGATTACCCCATTGACCAAAGATGAAATCAAGGAAATTCCAGTGGGCGTTCAACGCCCAGTCTCACTCAAGTTTAAAGCATGGCTTGTAAATCACAACCCCCCACACTATTAATGCAATTATAAAAAAAATTAAAAAGTTATAGGCAACTTGTACTCGTAATTACTAAAATAATGATAAATGTCAATGTATTATGGTTCCCAAGGCTTCAATGTTTCGTCAAGGCCCTAGGCAACAACATTTTTTTTATTTACATTAATTCAACGGATGAAAAGGTCTCAATGTTAAATTCTTTTTCAAAGCTCGAAAAATTCTTCATAATACAACTATGCCGAACAACGCACAGTGCGAGGAAATTCACTTTTTCCATTTGAAAAAGTCTTTAATTATATCCAATTAATATTTTTTTACTGAAATGCGTTAAATTCTGAAGAAAAAAATCCTCACAATTGCAGTTTTTTCTTAAGTATATTTTTTTGTAATATGGAACAGCCCTCCAAAGCATAACATAATACTTGTAAAGTCCTATCGAATTTTGAAATAAATCATTATTACTAAGCACATGAGAAATAATTTTTTCAACTTGTTCCTAAAGACCATCACGATTATGTTAAAATGGCTTCAAGCCAAAGGTGCGAACAACAAGACTGTTTTTCTTGATTTTATATCTGGCATTTTGGAATACCCACTTTGCCTCGAACATTAAGCGAGATATGAAACCAAGTTAAGAGAGCAAGATTGTTCCATGGAAAACTTTTAATAACAGAATCCCTTTTGATTTAATCTCTTTGAAATATTTTCTTTTGAGCAGATCTTTTGCCCGATTTGAAATTTATGTTAAGACTGCTTTCCGATGTGCTTTTGAGCAGAGGTTCCGCCCGATCTGAAATTTTGTAGTTAGACTGATGCTCTAATTCTGGTCCTAGATTTATGTACCTCGGATTCCATTGTGATCAAAACCAAAAAATTTACAACCAAAATCATGACGGCGAGGGTACGTAACAATCGAAATCAGTTGATATCCAGGTGTCTAGATCTAAAGACGTAGTACCTAGGTGTCTGTTTCTTGAGTCCAAGGAATTAGTCATCGTGCCACCCTCTTTAACGTTTCGTGGCTGATTTTTATGAGTTGCGGCCGGAGATCTCGGGTGGTTAAACGAAGATGAAAATCATGTTTATCTACGCGAGGCTCTGTCATCTTTGAACGGAAAATTCTACGCCATTGCCCTGGCTCTCAGAAGAGACAAAATAATCAACTATCTGTCAATCGCGGGCGGGAAAATTTTTTGTCGCACGGAGGATGGGTCTTCACGAATTTACCTGGTCAATCGGCAGACTGTGGAGGAACTTAGAGAGCAACCACTGCTTCCTAATATCATCATGTGTATATATGTCGGTAAATAGAAGATAACTTGTCATTTAGGCCGACTTTCAACTCATCAAACATACATAATAATTTTTTACTTCAAGAAATTTTACACAGTTACTTGGAGGTTTCTTAGTTATTCGAACTATGTTATTAGAAATAATTAAGTCGTACAAGGAGATCTGTTAGGTCAAAATAATTTTGATTCTATAAATAATACTATGGTTGTTTCTTGCCCTATATTGGAGATTCATACTTCCACGATATAATTAAATTTGCATGCTTCAGTACCACTTAAGATTCTTTTAGGTTTATATCTACACTGTCATTTCTGGAACTATAGGACAGCATTTTATATTCTGCACTTATCATATCAGTGCAGACTCTGAGACCTGGCTTTTGCCAAATCATCCTTCTAGTCTTGTTGCCATCGTCCAATATATGCTCTTCCACAAAGATAGAGATTAGAGAAGAGGGCGTAGGGTGTGTCTGTACATCCATAACAGCCTAGAGGTTATTAGGGTGAGAGTGAGTTCTACACCTACTTATCCTACTTCAGAGTATCTTTTTGTTGAAGAATGTCGCCACGCGACAGTTTATTAGTCGGGGTGATTTAAAATCTCCTAATGCTCCCTATGGTAATAAATTAGAATCTAAAGTTCGAGCACGTCAGAGCGAAAGAAATACTCTTCAGAGTCGTGAGGAAAAACGAAACAGCTACTTTTAGAAAAAGAAAGTCTTATGCAGAATGCCAGAAGAGCAAGATAGCGCAACGATAGTTGTTTCGTTTATCCTCATCACTCTGAAGAGCCTTTCTTTTGCTTTGACGTGTTCATTTTTTCCATGATCCCTAACTATAATAATATCATCCTTGCAGAAGATTTTAGTACGGAACTTAATGCATTAAACAATTTCACCAAATACCTAAATTTGCTGGTATACTCTACCGGATTGGTTACTGTACCCCATAACAACACTAACCATACTGATTCTTCTAGTACACGTATTGACTTGATGATAACAGATGATTAAGATAAGGTACTTTCACACTCTTAAGACGATGTTTCCTTCCTCTCTAACCATGCCCTCATAAATATAAACTGCCGATTCGCTCACAATCGACTTCCCAATACAAGCCTAATTTCCATACGCAATCTGTCAAACATAAACGAGTCAAATTTCCGTGAGCACCTTTTTACCTATGATTGGAAAGATTTGTATGCTGAGGTGGATATTAACAGAAAAGTAAAACAATTAAATTTTTTATCTTCAGTATTTAAGGGCATGTGATATTTCAGTCGGGGTCAGTTCCCCGGGTTTTTGTCCACAAAACTTAAAATTTGTAAAAACTGAATTCGGAGATGCTATAAAATAGAATAACGGACGTCCCCGAACTCTTTTTTTAAGGGATAAAAGCAAAAAAAATATATTCTGCTAAATCAAATTTTTCTGTATATACACTATTTGGGGGTTAGGATCGGCTGTCAAGTCTCTGGCATTCCGATGATGTTGGTATCTGTTGTACCGAGTGGCATAGAGGGCGTCCTAACGAGCATAAATTAAATTATTTATTAAATATATTTTTTGGATTGCCTACAAAAAAGCTTAGTTCCGGGACATTAGTTACTATGTTTTATTACTTGTCCTAAGTTTTCGACCAAAAATATTGTGTAGTTTGGAAGTAAAGCTGCGGGGAGCATTGTAACACACATAACCTCAAAATACACACATATTAATGAAATTTAGCAAAATGAAATTTTTTTAATTATTCCACAACAGAAGAATTCGGGGACGTCCGTTAGCATGTTCGCTATCATCCCCCAAATTTTTAAGGAAAAATCTTTATTATTGTAGGAAAAAAGCCGGGGGAACCTAACACTGCTAAAATCGATCATTGTTTATGTATCACATGCCCTTAATAAATTTGCTCCTTTACACGTGGTACCACCTTTAAAAAATTCTTCTTGGATCACTCACAAAATAAAAAGCTTGATAAAATGACGCGGCAACAAACAAGGATTAGCTAAAACAACGAAAAATACAGCCATAAAAGCTGAATTTCGTAAACTGTGGAATTTAGTCCGAAAAAAAATCAGGCATGCATATAATCAATATAATTTTAATGCTATAATAAACATAAATAAAGAAGAAGACATCTCTATTTTATGGAGAAGGCTTAGTCTAATTCCTTTAAAACATGAACCTACTAACTGCAACTTTTTACCTGATGACCTGTTAAATACCTCATTTATTCTGCCCACGCAACCTCTTGCTTCATGCCCACTTCCTTCTTACCCTGCATCCTCCACATTTGACAATTATAACTTCTTTTTCATTGATGTGTCCCCC
>CAKNWT010324766.1:0-27230 GCA_932066315.1 Andricus coriarius | reverse complement strand
CCCCCCCCCCCCACCCTGCTGTTCTTTTCCCGGCGGTGTTCTGTACATTTTTTGGATTTTTTAGGCTGGATCCTGCTTCTAATTTATCTTCGCTACTTCCTCTCTCCGCCCTATCCCTCTTCCTATTAATGAATGGCTCTATTGAGCCAAAACTCTCCGCCCTTAATCTCTCCCTTTCTACAGTTTTGTTGTACTGTCCTCTCTTTTTTGTCTCAAGTTTCGGCGTACAGAACACTTCCTCGTCCGAATCCCTTTCTTCTTTGCTATCGCTGTCCCCTTTACCCATACAATCGATTCGCAAAGCCCTCTGTCTGTAATCCCATACGTAACTCTCGTTAACTGTATCTGCACTGCGCTACCCCACCCTGCTACCGTACCTTCTTCCGTGCTTCTCTCTACCTTTCCCTCCCTGCCGCCGCCACTTGTCTCTACTTGTATCCCTACCCTGCATCTGACGCCAAGCAACCTAACCGCCCAGCCTACCCAAATCAGTCTCAATCTCTCAAATTATCACCAACCTCTTCACTTCTATTAAACTTTACAAACACGCACACAGCAATTCCTAAATCTGTTTTGGCAGCTGTGGAGAGTTAGTAATTTATACATATAAATTGCATTAGATGAAGCAAATTCTAGTTTTTGAATGCAGCTTTGCACATAATTTGACCCCACGATGTGAAACTGCGACCTTTATTGTGTGGAGAGAACAAAATAATTTTTTTCAACTAAATAAAATATTGCCTAGTTCATCAAAACTTAATTTACTAAACAAAACCAAAATATTTGTTTTGCTGGACTTATCAAAATTGGTTTGGACAGTTCAAGAACTCGAAAATCAACTGAAATATGTGAACATTACATATAAAAATATATAATACAATATACAAATATATAATACAATATATAAAGATATAAAAATTACGGGAATGCATTAGTAGATGTTCATTGTTGCTTACATTTCTGGATTTATCAGATGACCCAATCCATTTCAAATCAGACATGTTCTACACTTTAAGTCGCAGAATCTATCGGGACAAAATATCTTGCTTTTTAAAGGAAATTACAGGATACAAATTTTTTCATTTGCAAAAAAAGTTTTTCTACAAAGTTATGCGTATTTGAATTTTTTGCCTTTTTTTCAAAAAAAAAAACATTTTTTTAAACCTCTATAATTTCTGATTTAAGTAAGATAAGGAAGAAATATTGTAACTTTCATGTGGGCTAAATAACTTTTATGGCCAGAAGATTTTTTTTATATAATATAATTTTCTAATTTTTCTTGCAAACAACGACAGATAGGAACAAATATTAAGATAGAAAGTTGCACGTCAGGAAAGAAAAATCTCCAAGTATCAAAACTGGTTTAGACCACATGAGGTTGACAGGATGCATTTCTTCTATTAGCAAAAGAATCTGCAAAAATATTGGAAATAATAAAAAGGAAAGGTTTTCCAGAAAATATTTTTTTCCTGCTTTCAAACTTTGAATAAAAAAATAAAAAAGATTTTCTGGAAATTCTTACATTTTTTTCCTGTACTTTTCACAGTTTCTGCTTATATAAAGAAGATATCCTATCAGGTTCATGCGGGCTAAAACATTTTTTTGGCAAGGAGAATTGTTTGTATTTTTCATAGAAATGTTTAAGGCGTGCAAACTTCCATCCTAATATTTTTTCGCGTTTGTCATTTCTTACGAGAAAAATGAGAAAACTCGATTTAATGACAAAAAAAATGCTTCTGGCCACAAAAGGTATTTAGCCCGCATAAGACTCACAATATGCCTTCCTTATAAAATTACAAATATGCGATTTTTTACTTCAAATAATCGAAATACATCAACAAATATTTATTATGTTTCTTTTTCAGGATATATAAGAGAGAACGTGAAAAAGGGGTATGGAATTAATCATAGGGATTACATGCAGTGCTTGACATTGATGTGCAATACACTAAGACATTCAGATATCACAAAAAAGAAAGGGAAAGTAAAAAAATTAAAAAATCGAGGAAGAAACCTGAAAAGAAAAGTACGAAACGAACAGAAGGCGAAGCAGGCATGTCAAATGTTACCACTCAATCTATTGTGGAAAAAGAAGGTCACCTTGACCCTGGTTATGATATAATACAAAATTTGAATGAAAATGAAAATGAGGAGGGTTTCAGGAACAAAAAGAAAAAATCAAAAAAGGCAAAGAGGGAAAAAGAAGAACAATAAATGTAGAACAAACGGAAATCGAAAAACAATTAAAAATAATCCAAGAACAGTATGACGAGGTAGACTGGACCAAGAGAAACGATTCTGACAATACATGAAATGAACATTCCAGACACTTCGAACACGTGAAGAAGAAATCGAAGAAAGAAAAAAAGAGAGACAAAGAAAACATAGAAGATCCGAGAATTAAGCAACAGTTGCATAACATCTAGCACGGCGGAGAAGATTTTTCTGTTCTGGATGCTACTAAAAATATGAGAAAGAGGAAAAGGGAAAAAAACTAAAGATGGAAGCGTTATTCAGGATGGGATTGAATCGGAAAATCCTAGAAGTAATGAGGTAATTGATTTGACTATGCTTGAGGTAAATGAGGGCGATGAAAATAAAATTAAAGGAAAAAAGAAAAAGAAGAGGAACAAAAAAGAATGTGTAGAGCCAACCAACGATGACAAAGAAAGGGAACGTATAACTACGAGTGATATATCGGAGGATACAAAAAGGAAAAGGAAAAAATCAAAGATTCTTCTTGTTGAAGAAGAAGGGCAGTCGCTTGAGGTCGAGGAAAAGGAGGTGCTTGGATTAGAAAAAATGTCATATGAAAGGGATGTTTTAGATTCTGAAATAACAAACATCAGAAGTGAAAGCACAAATTCTATACCGAACAAGCAGATGGAAGCGAAGGAGATAGATCAAGAAAAGTGCGAGATACAAACATACAGAAGAAATAAAGAAGAAGCAGGATTGAATGAAAAGAAAAAGACAGAAGACGGTGAACAAAATATCTTGGGGAAAATAACTGAACATTCAGAAGAAGAAATAATACTTGAAAGAACATCTGATGAAGAGGCCAGAAAAAAAGATAATAGTAAGATAGGTGTAACACTAAACAAGAATGAATTTCTGCTAGTATCTAGTCTCTCTTTTGGCGTAATTTCAGATAATGACTGTAAACTTGCCAAAGATGGTCCCACTGAAATTAGGCTCTCCACCTTTGAATGATTGTTGCATTTATTTGTTAAAATTAAAGGATTCACAATAAAAACCTTTTTGCTAGTATATTTATTATTATTATCTCTATACTTATACTCTGAACATACTTTTTAATTGATATGTACTTCAGAATTTATGTATCTCACCAACATAGAAGATCTACTTTAGGTTTAAAACTATACTTAGTTCATACTTGATAAAGTTTGTCTACATACTTACACTTTACATAATGTTTCAGCAATACATTAAACACGCTTATTCTTTACTCTCGCTATACTTCAACTATTCATTGTACATAAATTAGAAATACATTAAAATACTTAAACTATACTTTGGCCATACTTTTAATATACTCTAAAAATACTACGGCTATATATAAAATATACTCAACTATATGGAAATTATACTTGTGATATATACGTACCATTAAAGTTTGACTATAATTGAAGTATATTTTAACTATATATAAGAAATACTTAAGCTATACTTTGGTCATACTTCCACTATACTTAAAGTATATTTTAATTATACATTCGAAATACTTAATCTATACTTTCACCATACTTCCACTATACTTTAAGTATGTTTTAATTATACTTCAAATTTCGATTATACATACATTAGAAATATATTAGGACTACTTAAACTATTCTTTCAGCACACATCAACTATACTTTATACGTACCTTGGTTATATTGAAAATATACTCCAACTGTACTAAAATTATACTTTTGATATACATACTAATAAAGTTAGACTATACTTGAAGTGTATTTTAATTATACTTTATATATGCTTTAACTATACTTGAAACATACGTAAGATTTACTGAAACTATACTTCTGATAAAGTTTGCCAATACACGATGTATATTTCAACTATACATTAGAAATACTTCAAATATACTCTCCATATACTTCTACTATACTTAAGGCGAATATATATATTTCAGCTATACATTATGAATACTTAAACTATATTTTTGTTATACTTCCACTTTACTTAAATTATATTTCAATTGTACGTAATATATACGTCATCGATACTTGAACTATACTCGTTATATATATACTTTATCCATACTTTAACTATACTTCAAAAATTCATCGATATACTTTACCTATATTTGAGCTATACCTTCACTATACTTTATTCTAATATACATCAAGTATGGGATCGTCTCAAATGCCATACTTTTACTAAACTATCTGAGAGATCACTCCCATACGATTTCCCAGATGTTTTCCTAGATCAATCCCATACAAAAATTTTTTACCCGGGTCATTCTTGTCTTTGAATATTTTACCATTCCTTTAAAATTTCAACATATAGAAGCTTTTTTGTAATAGCGATCATGCACACATCCTAATTTAAAATTATACCGTTGCAATATTCGAAATGTTTGTCATCCTTGGTCGAAAAAGAACAACTTTTTGGCTGCTAAAGCTGTAAATTCCTGAAGAAAATTAAAACTACAATAAAATACAACAATGTACGAAAAAATACAAAAAAAAGTACAAAATTCGTCTCAATAATAGAAAAAAAGTTGTACTTTCCTGTAATTTTGGTTCTAATTTATTGTATTTACTTGTAGATTTCTATAAAAATAGTTTTAGTTTTCTGTACTTTTTGGTAACAATTTTTCCACCAGGAAGAATTTTAATATTGTAATATTTTTAGCATAGGACCTTTTATAAACACAATAAAACAGCATTACAGATACAAATTAAAATTTTTTTAATTTATTCATCAATTTTAAAGCAAAAAACAAATTTCTATGATAAAAGATGACTTTTTAACAAAATATGAGTTTTAAGTGAGAAGTAAATTTTCTATGAAGATACTTGAATATTTAACATAGAAATACGATTTTTAAATTAAAAAGTTGAATTTCCAACCAAACAGTTTAATTTTTATCCAAGTTTTCTGTTAATAATTAGATTTCTTGTAATAATTATTTATTTAAATTCATTTGGCGCTGGAGAGCCTAAGCTGAAACCTTCTGATTCTTATATTTTGTGAATTTTATTTGCATCTAGTTCCAATACAGATAAATAGGCTCCATTTCCAATCATTCAGAATTTTTATTGGGAGTTTTGATGCAAATATTTACATATCTTCCTTGCGGGATGTTTATCACCTAATACTTATTAATTTCACATATTATTTCAAGTTTTCGTTTATCTACAGTCTACACAAACAGTACATTGATGTAATTGTAGGTAAAAATAAAATATTATATTGATAAATGATTTTAGATGAAAAATCAAATTGATGAAACTATTCCAAAAAGAAGTTGTGGAAATTATCAAAAAGGGGAGTGCAGCTTGAACCTTGCACTCAAATTTAAAAAATGCTTTAGTTTTTATAATTTTGACCACCAATCGTAAAAAATTACCAATAAAGGTCCACTAAACGACCACCAAATGATTCCAAAAAGAAGTTTTGAAATATGTCAAAAAGTAAAGGTAACACAACAATCTTGAATGTGCTGTAATTTTTGTAATTTGGACTACCAAACGTAAAAAACCACTAATAAATGACCACTAAACGATCACCAAACGATTCCGAAAAGAATTTTAAAAAAATGTTAAAAAGGGGAGAGAAGAATGAAGTGAGCACTCTTTTGAAAATGCTGCTGTTTTTCTAATTTTGATCACCAAACGTAAAAAACCATCACCAAAGGACCAGTAAATGACCACCAAACGATTGCAAAAAGAATATTTTTTAAAATATCATAAACGGGTGAGCAGCATGAAGGGAGCACTCAAACTTTGAAAATACTGCAGTTTTTCTAATTTGGACCACCAAACATAAAAAACCACGAACAATCGACCACCAGAGACCACCATAGACCACCAAACGTAAAAAAACCATCACCGAACGACCACTAAACGACCACCAAAGGATTGCAA
This sequence comes from Andricus coriarius, assembly GCA_932066315.1. Classification (NCBI taxonomy): domain Eukaryota; kingdom Metazoa; phylum Arthropoda; class Insecta; order Hymenoptera; family Cynipidae; genus Andricus; species Andricus coriarius. The sequence goes on along the minus strand of CAKNWT010324766.1, from coordinate 21,111 downwards.
AAAGAATTTTTTTTAAATATCAAAAAGTGGAGAGCAGCATGAAGGGAGAACTCAAATTTTGAAAATGCTGGAGTTTTTGTAATTTTGACCACCAAACGTGAAAAACCAATACCAATCGACCACCAAACAACCTTCAAACAATTCAAAAAAAAAATTCGAAAAATATGAAAAATTGTAGTTAGCCCCCTAATTTTGAAAATGTTGTAGATTTTGTAATTGTGACCACCAAACACAAAAAACCACCACCAAACGACCACCAAACGACCACCAAACGATCCAAAAAAGAATTTTTGAAAAACATCAAAAGTGGGAGTGCAGCATGCACGGAGCACTCTAATTTTGAAAGTGCTGCAGTTTTTGTAATTTTGACCACCAAACGTAAAAAAAACCACCACCAAGCGACCACCAAACGACCTTCAAACAATTCCAAAAAAAAAAATTTCGAAAAATATGAAAAATTGAAGTTAACACCCTGATTTTGAAAATGTTGTAGTTTTTGTAATTTCGACCACCAAACACAAAAAACCACCACAAAGCGACCACCAAACGATCACCAAACGATACAAAAAAGAATTTTTGATAAATATAAAAAATGGGAGTGCAGTGTGAAGTTAGCACTCCCATTTGGAAATGTTGTAGTTTTTGTAATTTTGACCACCAAACGTAAAAAACCACCACCAAACGACCACCAAACGATTCCACTAAAAAAATTAAAATAATAAAGAGTTGGAGTGCTAACTTCACGGACACACATTTTGAGCCAAATAAAGCACGATACGAAAAAAAGTCAAGAAAGAAAAAACGTTACTTTTTGATGGCCCTACAAGATTATCACGAGGACTTTTTGAATTTTCTTAAAAAATCGAAAATTCAAATTTTGTTCGCACAAAAAATAATGAATTATTACATTCTCATCATAATGAGAAGGTATTGGTTTTATGTGAAAAATGACTTTGGTGGATTCCATCAAATGTCGACGTTTTGAGGCCCCCTGAGTGCGAAAAAATGGTTTTTACGTCGGTGTCTGTCCGTCTGTCGTCGTTGTTATTGTCGCCGTCGTCGTCGTCTGTATATCGCATAACTTTTGAAAGACTGCTCGGATTGGATTGCGCCTTGGCACACAGTTTCAGTGACCAAAAAGAAAGATCGAGTTCGTTAACCAGCTATGTTGGATAGCAATTCAAAAAGTTAGTGCATTTTCAAAATTTTTTTAGACCATTCTTTTCAAAATTGAGAAATTCCATGGACTTCAAAATCCCCCCAAAAAAGCGCAAATTAACATGTTAAGCCAAATAAAGCATGATATGAAAAAAAGTCAAAAGAAGAAAAACGTTACTTTTTGATGGCCCCACAAGATTATCATGACGACTTTTTGAGTTTTCTTAAAAAATCGAAAATTCAAATTTTGTTCGCACAAAAAATAATGAATTATTACATTCTCATCATAATGAGAAGGTATTGGTTTTATGTGAAAAATTACTTTCGTGAATTCCATCAAATGTCGAAATTTTCAGGCCCCCCGAGTCAGAAAAAATAGTTTTTACTTCGGTGTCTGTCCGTCTATCGTCGTTGTCGTCTGTATATCGCATAACTTTTGAAAGAATAATCGGATTGGATTGGGCTTTGGCACACAGTTTCAGGGGCCAAAGGAAAGATCCAGTCCGTTAACCCTGAGTCAGAAAAAATGGTTTTTACGAAGGTGTCTGTCTGTCTGTCTGTAGTCTGTAGTCTGTAGTCTGTAGTCCGTAGTATGGTGTAGAAACGATAACTTTTGAAAGATTGATCAGATTGGATTGTGCTTTGGCACACTTTCCGAAGGCCTAAAAAGAAAGAACGAGTTCGCTAACCAGCCATTTTGGATAGAAATTCAAAAACTGAGCACATTTTGAAAATTTTTGAGACCACTTTTTTCAAGATTTGAAAATTCTATGTACTGTTATTATTAGTACTCAAAAAGACAAACAATATATTTAAATGACACTTTTTACTAAAAAGAAAATTATCAGAGTTATAGCATTTTCAAAATCCAAAAAATCAAACGAAAATTAACATTTTAAGCCGAACAGCGCATGATATGAAAAAATGTCAAGAAAAGAAAAACGTTTCTTCTTAAGAGCCCTACAAGATTATAATAACAACTTTTTGAATTTTTTCGAAAAATCGAAAATTCACATTTTTATCGCACAAAAAGTAATTTAAAATTCCATTTTGTGGTCAAACTATGCAAGATACAAGAAAACATGAAGAGACAAAAATTATGTATCTAAAAGGATCTACAAATTTCTTATTGATCACATTTTGATAGGACGTGTAGTTTTTGTTTTATTCGTAAAAAACATCATTAAAAATAAAAAAATTAAATTTTTGGACGAACGACACAAGCTATGAGAAAAAATGAATCGACAGAAGTTGCTCATCCAAAAAACAGCTACAAATCTTTCATCAACAATTTTTCGATAGGATTCTTATTTTTTGTTTTTATCGCAAAAAATAAGATTAAAAATAAAAAAACTTAATGTTTTGGAAAACGACAGAAGGAAAGCAAAAATATAATAGGCAAACTTGTTCACTCAAGGTGGATGTACAAATTTATAATTTATAATTTTTAGAAAGGGCGAGTAGTTTCTTTTTCAATCGTAAAAAATAAGAATAAAAATAAAAGAATTAAATTTTTGGAATACATTTTTGGAAAAACGACACAAGAGCATAAAAAAAGAAAAAGGCAAAAGTCGTTTAACCAAAAAAGATCTACAAATTTGTTATAAACTCTTGTTATAAAAACGCATCAAAAAATAAAAATTTACTTTTTGGAAAAATGACACAAGCTACAATAACTGTTTATTTAACAAAATTTTTTGCATGAATTATATCTACAAATTTGCTTAGAACCACTTTACATCAGTAGGTCTATTTTCAGTTTAAATCATAAAAAATAACGTTCAAAATAAACAAATTAAATTTATGGAGAAATGGCACAAGTTGCAACAAAATGTATAATAACAACATTTTTTGTATAGGATGCAAACTTTGTTATAAATAGAAAAACAAGACATTGAAATTACGTATGTTTCAATACCAATGCATATTATGAATTTTGATGATATAAATTTATTGAAATGATGGATTTTTCAGGGTAGCTAAACTAAGAATTAGTGCAAAATAAGAAGAAAATATTGAAGTAATCATGAAAAATAAAATTTGTACATTATTTTGCAAAATTCGAATAAGCAGTACCAGTTTGAGATACAGAAATAAATATGATTTACGTTTATAGTAATGTTGAACATAATGTAGAAAAGTTAAGATTTTTTACAAACTCGAGTGCGAAGCACGAGATTCTTGATGAGAATGTGTTCGTTAAGGCCAAAGGAGCTTTAACAAAAGAGAATTCACAATCACTAATTTACAGTTGTAGATGTTTAAACGGTCTGTGCACGAATATGGGGGAAATACAAAGACCGAGCGCGTAGTGCGAGGTAAATACATCATCGAGCGCGAAGCGCGAGAAACAACAGTCGCGCGCCCTAGGCGCGCTCAAACTTGCGAGAGAAGCGAGCCGCGCGCGCAGCGCTTGATGAGAATGTGCCCGCGCACTAATTGGAAACTTTGAAAATTAATGAACTCAAACTTAAAGATGAATTAAAAATTAAACAATATTCCAAACATCGGTAAAAAATTAAAGAATTCTTAAATTAGGATCTTGAAACTAATCGGTCAACATAATTAATTTTTAAATTGTGCATCATAATTTTTAAACTTCAATAATTTCAATCTAATGTAAAGTGCCAAATGAATAACTTGAAAATTAACAATAAAGATTCACAGTCTTTTCCCTATTCCCCTCCTTTTCTCGTTTTTCTACTTAAATGCGAATTGTATTAATATAACTCAATAAGAAAATCTAAATTCTTGTTGTTTAAAATTTCATTCTTTATTGTTGAAAAACCTACTATTAAATTTTTGGCGAAGAATTCATCGTTCTTTTTTCAAGAATTTTATTTTTTGGTTCAATATTTAATTATTTTGTCCTACTTCATGGTCTTTTTCGTGTGAAAATTCATTTCCGTCCGTAGTAAGTTCACTTTTTTCGGTGAAAAGTGCAACTTTCTTGATATTTTGTTTATTTCTTGACTGAAAAATATTTCTTGGTTCAAATTCAACTGATTTGGTATCAATATCATCTTATTTTGCTAAAAGTGCAACCATTTGCTTGAAAATCAATCTGTTTTGGTTGAGGAGATACAACTATGTCGTCGAAGAGATTCAACCATGTGGTTGAAGAGATTCAACCATGTGGTTGAAAATTCCTCTTTTTCTGTTCAATTCAGCTATTTTTTATATCAGATAAAATTTTTTATCTACAAATATCCACTTTTACATTTTTTCTTGAAAATTAATTTTTTAAATTAATTTTTTAACTATTCCCTTTTTGGTACAAAATTTCTCTTTTTTACTTGAAAATTCATAAAGTTTCTTGAATGTTTAATTACCTTATTTAAATAAAGACTTTCTTCGATTGAAGATTGATCAGTTTAGTAGAAAATTCATCGCTTTTGAAAATTGAACTGTTTTGTTGAAAATTCCTTCCTTGTTTGGTTGAAAATTAATCTTTTTCGTTAAAAATACACTTCTTTAACACAAAATTTAAATGTTTCATTGTTGTGTGTAAAATTTAAATTTTTTGATAGAAATTTAATCTAAATTATTACTCTTAATTTCTAACTTAAAATTGAACTAAACTACTTTTGGTAGAAAAATGATATTTTTTAGTTGAAAATTTGTCTTTTTGGTTTGAAAATTCATCTCTTTGGTCGAACTCTAATTGAGAAAAGGAAATGGTTTAATGGATTAAAGGATTAATGGCTTAATCGCCCGAAAGCTCCGGCTCTTTCAGTCAGCCGCGTTGCATTGGGCTAACTTGCCAATGCAACGCATTATGCGGTTACGTCACAAGTATCGCGCAGTGCCACCCACAATAGGCCTCTCTCGGATGGAGGCCATGGTTCAGTTGGGAGTGGCAATAGGACCGAACCGAGGCGACGACCAGGCAATAGCCCCGGACAAACGCGACATCATCGATTTAAGTGGTCGGACCAACTCAGGAGGGACATCCTTACCTGTTGGCAAAGAAGCTCACCGGCGCGAAGAGGATTCATGCAGAGGTTACATGAGAGTTGGGTCAATATGCACCCGGAATATGCTGATAAAACGCCTCAGTATTTAAGAGATCAGGTATCCTTTTAGCCCAAAAACGGATATGAAGCTCTTTTTCGGCAAGAAGGAGAGCAACATCCTCCAGCAAACATACCACCCGTTCGAGCAGACCACCTTTGCAGATAGCCGATAATTCCAACATGAGAAGTATGAGATCTATCCACCAAAATGTCTTTCTCAGGATGGACAAATTGTCTGAAGCTAATAATGCTCTCCCCGATTTGCTCCTCGAAGATGTTAATCTCTGGAATCTGAACTGCGTAGTTTACGAGAAGGCGGTCTCTCTGCTTAGCGATAATAGAAGTAATGATACTTCAGTACGCCTGAGTAAGACTCGCGAGCGTATTGCACAGCTTCAGTTTAAAATTGAAACGGCGAGACGGCATGCATCAAATATTCAGTGCGTGATTAGCTACATAACATCAAATAACCAATTCAGTCCAAAAGTTAGGGCACTTGCTCGAAACTTAAGGAAAGCAAATCACACGCTGAACAAGTGTAAACTCTTGAGCATCAAGCAGCACGGGACACAATAAATAATATCTCTTTCAACAGCGGAACAGCGCACAGTGTCGAAAAACGGAAAAAATTCCAGCCACGCGGCATTTTTAATAATATCGGCTTGGAACATTTTTATTCTCTTCTATATGTTTTATATGTAGACGCCTAGGTGCGGAAACTCGAAATTCCATCAAGGTATTTTTTATACCAGTTCAAAGTCACGTATCTCCATGAATATGCAAGCGCATGGCTCACAACCCAAGATAGAACTATTTTCGAAGTGGTTAAGGTCATTTCTGTAGTAAACTTGAACAAGGAATCCAATGGAGACCTTGGTTTCGACCTTGAGCTTGTCCTTCAAGGTCATTTCAAGGTCACTTTTTTTAAAAATGCGAACCCCTATTTTTGACAACGACAATCGAGAGAGCGGGAAATTTTACGTACAAAAATCCACTCAGGTTGTAGGTTTGACCTTGGCGATTACGTAAATGTCACTTCAACTTTTGACCTTGCACTTGTGCTTCAAGGTCATTTGAAAGTCAACTTTTTTTTAAAAATGGGGAACCCTATTTTTGACAACGGCAATCGAAAGAGCATGAAATTTTACGTACAAACATGTACCCAGGTTGTAGTTTTGACCTTGATGGTTACGCAAAGGTCACTTACGCATATCACATCTTCTGAAAGCGGAGCGAAAGTTCACTTTATATCTTTGCTCAACCATACTTTAAAAGGGATTGTATGATGAATTGGAACAAGAACAATCCTAACATTGAAATGTTAGGATTGTATTTTAAAAAAAGTTGACCTTGAAGTTGCCTTAAAGGACAAGTTCAAGGTCAAAAGCAAGGTCACTATTGAATTTCTCATTTTGAGTTGATGAAGTAATGTTCTTATTATCATTGGAAGGTATTTCATCTTTTCTCTAAAATACACAGACCTTGTTTAAGTTGAAGTGACCTTTGCGTAACCACCAAGGTCAAACCTACAACCTGAGTACATTTTTGTACGTAAAATTTCCCGCTCTCTCGATTGCCGTTGTCAAAAATAGGGATTCCCATTTTTAAAAGAAGTGACCTTGAAATGACCTTGAAGGAGCTCAAGGTCGAAACCAAGGTCTCCATTGGATTCCCTGTTCAATGTTACTACAGAAATGACCTTGACCACTTCGGAAATAGTTATATCTTGGGTCGTGAGCCATGCGCTTGCATATTCATGGAGACACATGAATTTGCACTAGTATAAAAAAAAAATTTGATGGAATTCCGAATTTCCGTAACGAGGCATCTAAATATAAAACATATAGAACAGAATAAAAAAAGTTCCAAGGCAATATCATCAAAAATGCCGCGTGGCTGGAATTATGTCCATTTTTCGACACTGTGCGGCTGTGCAATAGAAATATTTCTTCTAACCCTAATTCAGGGCCCAGAAGTCAGTCTTGGACTGACGAGACTGACAGTGTCAGTAACAAAGTGCCGATTGACCGTAACCCTTCGTACGATTCCTAGAAAACGAAGAAAACAATTAAAGAAAAACGTTTTGTCAGTCGCGCACTTGTCGTGTCAGTCTGCACCTGCTGAAAGTGGCGAGCCCTGCCCTAATTAGTCACACTTCAGTAGAATCGCATAATAATCACGCTGGGTCCGAATGAGTCCTAGAAATCTAAAAAAAATAGCTAGGTATTATTTAAGGATTGAAAAAGATGATCTTTTAGTTTGTTTAACCAAAATTAATTGTTTAAATATTTTGCAAAAATCGGCGAAGTTAAGGCAACGAGCACCTCTACGAGAAGCTCGAAAATTTTTTTGGGGTGAATTTCGCCCCTTGTGACTAATTGGGGCTAATCAAAAACATGGATATTGAATTTAACAACATATTTCTTGAATCTAAATAAGTGTCCAATGGAAACAAATTATGCCAAAACAATAATTGGTTGATTGAAAAAATTAATTATTTACTTGAAAGAAATGTTTATTTGTTACGAATAACATAATTCTACTAATCAAATGAAATATTTTCTTCAACAACAGAAATAAATGTTTATGTAACCACAATATTTTGTCCATCAGAATAAATGCATCATTGCGGTATATATGTATGAGCTTTTTGCAAAAAATAAAACAAAAATTTTATTTAATTAATATTAGTTTGAATTAAATAATTATTTCTCTCATTCAATTAAACCTAAAGACTTGATTAATGTGTGGAAAAATTAATTAATTAAAATGCGTCCCAGTGAATTAAAAGAATTAAACTCATTGCATCAAATAAATATTTCTTTGAGCGACTAATCAGATTTCAATGAACGTAGACCTTTTGAGTCAAAAAAATCATTTCCTTGAATGTATGAAATATGTCTTTGAATAAAGAAAATAGAGCCAACGAATTTATTTATTTACAATTCAGATCAACAAAAGATATGTGTCTGGTTCAAGTCACAGTTACTACTGTTAAAGAATATTTGCTTGATGCTAAGAAATAGGATTCAAGCAAATCCATGTACTTAGTTCCAAAATTTTTTTCAGTGTAAGAGCTTTGCATTGGAAAGACAAGTACATAAGTTGGAGAGGGAGAAAAGTACTGTTTTTTCGAGGGAGAGAAAAGTGAGCCTCTGTTTCATACGACAATGCGTTACTTGAAACAGGAATCGTGCTGGTACAGAAATTTCCAGGGAAATTATAAGAGTGGGAAAATGAGATCAGAGTATGGCGAGGATAGGACGCCCAGTGCCCAGCCGTTAAGGCTAACTTTCCGTGACATGAGATGATTCTACCAAAAGGAAACACAAAAAAAGGGCAAACTCTGCGTGAGTAATGGGTGTGCGACGCACAGTGTCGAAAAGTAAAAAAAATTCCAGCCACGCGGCATTTTTTATGATATTGCCTTAGAACTTTTTTTTATTCTTTTTTATATGTTTTATATTTATATGCCTCGGTGCGGGAATTCAGAATCCCATCAAGGTTTTTTTTATACTAGTCCAAGTCATGTGTCTTCATGAATTAGCAGGCGCATGGCTCACAACCCAAGATATGACTATTTCCGAAGAGGTTAAGGTCATTCCTGTAGTCACTTTGAACTCGGAATCCAATGGAGACCTTGGTTTTGACCTTGAGCTTGTCCTTCAAGTTCAATTCAAGATCACCTTTTTTTTAAATAGGAGCCCCTATTTTCGACAACAACAATCGAAAGAGCGATAAATTTTACGTACAAAAATGTACTCGGGTTGTAGGTTTAACCTTGGTGGTTACGCAGAGGTCACTTCAACTTAAACAAGGTCTGGGTATTTTAAAGAAAAGATAAAATACCTTCCAATAATAATAAGGACATTCCTTTGTCAACTGAAAATGATAACTTTAATGGTGACCTTACTTTTGACACCTGACCTGTATCTTAAGTACATTTTCTAACATAAAAGATTTTTCTCTATGTATAAATTCTTGAAAATAAACCAAGAACCTTACGATAAAATTTGGACAAACACCACAAAATGCTCGTATTGCAATTCCTGAAAACAAAATAAAAATTTGATTCTTTGGAGAAAAATAAAAAAGGGCGAAGAAAAATGAGAAGGCAACCAACCAAATCCCCTTCCCTCTCTTCTTCATTTCTTTCGTCTTTTTTATTTTTATTACTTTGAAATCACAATAAGAAAGCATGGATAATATTCACCAACGTTTCGGTGCTGACGCAGCACCCTTATCAAGGTAAAAGAAATTAGAACAGGTGGGAACAGCAGCGAAAATACGATGTTACCTCCTGGATACCTGAGAACCAAGTGTGGGTATAAAGGCACATCCTGTATACCTGAGAAATAAGTATGGGTCCAAAGGAAAATCCGTTATGAACAAGATTGAACAGGAAATAAGAGAAAGTCAAGACTCATGAACATCTATTGCTAAATGTAATTAATCATACTAGAGTAACTCTTGCTTAATTTATCCAAATCTGTTTTTAAATAAATAGAAATCTTATTTTGTTTTTTAATATAAAGCATTTCCATGAATTCTCTCATGACTTTCACTATGCAAAATTTCAACATTATCCCAGTCAAACTCATGGTCAATATCAACAAACCCTCTCGTATGTCTAGCAAGAAAACTCTTATAACAGCGTCCCAAACAAACATCACTTTTGTGTTCCTCCACCCTAGTATGAAGAAGTCTGCCAGTCTATCCCACACAAGTCATCTTACAGATCTTGCAAGTGATCTTGTAAACAACACCACCTTTTTAAAATTTGTCTAAAGGATCTGTACAAAAAGTTATTATTGAATCCATCTTAAATGATGTACGGAAAATGGTATGAATATTAAATTCTTTTAACATAAATTCAATAATTTTTGAAATTTTACCAAAAAAAGGAAGAACAAAAGTATTAAAAGAACTATATTCTCTCAATTCCTTCTGATTATCTGTAGGTAAAAGGTTAATCTGTTTGTTTTTTATTTGTTGAATTCTAATTGTGATATGTTTTTCAATTAACTTTCGTGGGTAATGATTAAGAAAAAGAATAATCCTAACAATGTTCAAATTTTCTTTGTTAAATGAAATGTGGGACAAACATAGAGCTCTGTCAACCATGTTTTTGATTATTGCAATTTTGTTTTGAAAAGAATGAGCAGAAAAGAAATGTTAAATCCTACCTGAATATGTATTTTTCCTATACCAATTGGTAATAATGTTACCATCCTGACCTTTGATTACTTCTATGTCCAAAAAATTGATTTTATTATTTTTTTCTATTTCATGGGTAAATTTAAGTTTTGGATGAAAACTATTAAAAGCATTAATAACTGCCTGTACCTTTTCTAGAGGAACGCAAAATTAGGAGTCATCAACATAACGGAAGTAAAAGGGCAAAACAAAATCTAGCTTCTTGAAAGCAAAGACCTCCAAATCTTCCATAACAACTTCTGCTAAAATCGGAGAAATGACTGAACCTATGGGAGTGCCAAACTCTTGCCTATAAAAAGATCCATTGAATTTAAAATAAGTTGAGTTCATAACAAAAGCTAACCCTTTAATAAATTATTTTTGAGTATCAAATTAAATTTTTGTTCTAAAAATTTGGTGGGAGTGTTAATAGTTGAAATAACTATTCTCAAAGGATAGCCCTCTTTATGAATCTTTCTCAAACCATAACATCTTGCAACAACTGTGCCTTCGGTTTTTAGATCAGTCCATCTTATATCTTTTCCTATAAGTCCTTTCTTTCTCCAATTGTCTAGAATACTGAAAGTGTCTCTTCTTAATTGTTTCAACGTATTTTCATTCTATAAATCAAAGTTATCACGATTGGAAAGCAAATCCTCCATATCCCTAATATAATCTGATTTCTTCATACAAACTGTAATATTGCTCTTATCAGCATTCATACAAATTATATCAGGGTTGTTTTTAAGGAAACCTTTCGTTACCATGAAACCTTCAGAAATTTTACGATCAATGCTACTAATGTGCAAACATTTCTTATCAACAAAGCTCTTTGACAAGTGCAAAACCTTGTTCCGGAAATACTGTTGATCTAATATTGGAATTTTGTGTATACTTGATTCAACATCTTTGACTATTTCCATTATTTGTTTCGATTTACTTTTTATCACATGGTTACTAAAACCTTTACCTAATCTGAGAATATCTGTAACTGAATCAGGAATTTGAATATCTGACAAATTTACAAACCAAGGACCCTATCTTCTTCTTCAAAAATCTTGTGTAAATTTAAATTTTGCTCTTGAACATTAGTTTGTTGATCAAACAAAATAGAAAGTCTGTTCTCTGTTGTTTATCATTGTTTAAAGATCTTCGATTAAGGAAAACCTGATGCTTCAAAAGATGAATGATTTTATCCTGTGGTAAACACACATCTAATTCACTTATAATTCTGGAAATTTTTACTTTTAAAAAATTAACATGATTTGAAACATCCTTGATCAGTAAGTTTAACATCGAGAGTTCGAAATTCTTTAAATTATGCTCAAATTGTCTATTGCAAAAATTACTATGAAAAGAAAAATCTCGAAATTTGTTATCCAAAAAAAAAATATTTTTTTAGGTGAAACATCATTTCTTCGACATTAAATCAAAAAACTTTTCTGAAGGATACTACCTCTTAACTTTTGGTTGATATCACACCATAATTTAACCCGTCTGAAGGCTTCAGGACCATATGTAACATTGATCTGATTAAAAAACGTAATGTTAAATAAAAAATAAAAAATTTAAATGAAATTTTACAAATTACCTCCAATCCTAGTCATGCTCCTATTGCTCCTATTGCAATTCCTGAAAACAAAATAGGAATTTGTTTCTTTGCACAAAAATAAAAAAGAGGAAAGGAAAATGAGAAGGGAACCAAGCAAATCCCCTTCCTTCTCTTTTTCATTTCTTTCGTCTTTTATATTTTTATTACTTTCAAATCACAATAAATAAGCATGGATAATATTCACCAACGTTTCGGTGCTCACATAGCACCGTTATCAAGGTAAGAAAACTTAGACCAGGTAGAACCAGCAACGAAAACACGATGCGACAATGCAGAAATTGTTATGGAAGATTTGGAGGTCTTTGCTTTCAAGAAGAAAAATTTACTTTTCCTATATCAATTGGTAATAATATTATCATCCTGACATTTGATTTACTTCTATGTCCAAAAAACTTATTTTATTATTTTTCTCTATTTCATGGGTCCATAACTATTTCTGCTAAAATCGGAGAAATGAAAGAACATATGGGAGTACCAAACTTTTGCCTATAAAAAGACCCATTGAATTTAAAATAAGTTCAGTTAATAATAAAAGCTATCCCTTTAATAAATTTTTTTTGGCTAAATCGAGTACGTGTTTTTATATTGTCCCATCTATTTAAAATTGCCTGTTTAACCAATTCAAAGGGTATACTTGGAAACATTGCAACAGCATCCAAAGAAATTATTACATGGTCATCAGAAACCGTTTTTTTAATAATAATTTTTTGGAATTCCCAGCTATTCTAATATTAAATTTTGAAGTTGTAATGGAGTCTTTGAGTATCAAAATAAAGTTTTGTTCTAAAAATTTCGTGGGAATGTTAATACTTGAAATAAATATTCTCAAAGAATAGCCTTCTTTATAAATCTTTCTCAAACCATAACATCTTGCAAGAACTGTGTCTTCGGTATTTATATCAGTCCATCTTGTATATTTTCCTAAAAGTCCTTTCTTTCTCCAATTGTCCAGAATCCTGAAAGTGTCTCTTCTTAATTGTTTCAACGGATTTTACCTCAATAAATTTATTGAGAAAAGAATTTATGAAAGGAATAGATTTTATTATGAACACAACTTATTTTAAATTCAACGGATCTTTTTATAGGCAAAAGTTTGGTACTCCCATGGGTTCAGTCATTTCTCCGATTTTAACAGAAATAGTTATGGAAGATTTGGAGAACTTTGCTCTCAAGAAGCTAGATTTTGTTTTGCCCTTTTACTTTCGTTATGTTCATGACACCTTATTATGTGTTCCTCTAGAAAAAGTGCAGGCAGTTATTAATGCTTTTAATGGTTTTCATCCAAAACTTAAATTTACACATAAAATAGAGAAAAATAATAAAATAAGTTTTTTGGACATAGAAGTAATAAAAGGTCTGGATGGTAATATTAGTACCAATTGGTATAGGAGAAGTACATATTCAGGTAGAATTTAAAATTTCTTTTCTGCTCATCGTTTTTCTTAATCATTACCCACGAAAGTTCATTGAGCAACATATCACAATTAGAATTGAACAAATCAAAAACAACGTAATATTTTATCTACAGATGATCAGAAAGAATTGAGAGAATATAGTTCTTTTAATACTTTTGTTCTTCCTTTTTGTGGTCAAATTTCGAAAACTATTGAATTTGTGTTAAAAAAATTTTAATATTCATACTATTTTCCGTATACCATTTAAAATGGATTCGATAATAACTTTTTGTAAAGATCCTTTACATAAATTAAAAAAAGGTGGTGTCGTTTACAAGATCCCTTTCAAGATTTGTAAGATGACTTATGTGGGACAGACTGGCAGACTTCTTAATACTAGGGTGGAGGAACACAAAAGTGATATTCGTTTGGGACGCTGTTATAAGAGTGTTCATGCTAGACATACGAGAGGGTTTTTTGATGTTGACCATGAGTTCGACTGGGATAATGTTGAAATTTTACATAGTGAAAGTAATGAGAGAGAGAGAGAGAGAGAGAGAGAATTCATGGAAATGCTTTATATTAAAAAACAAAATAAGTTGTCTATTAATTTGAAAAAAAATTTTGATACATTAAACAAAAGTTATTCTAGTATGCTTACTTACATTTAGCAATAGATTTTCATGAGTCTTGACTTTCTCTTATTTCCTGTTTGTTCATAACGGATTTGCCTTTAGACCCATACTTAGTTCTCAGGTATAAAGGATTTGCCTTTAGACCCACACTTATTTCTCAGGTATGCAGGCGGTAATATTGTATTTTCGCTGATGTTCCCACCTGTTCTAATTTTTCTTACCTTGATAAAGGTGCTGTGTGAGCATCGAAACGTTGGTGAACATTATCCATGCTTTTTTATTGTGATTTGAAAGTAATGAAAATAAAAAGGACGAAGGAAACAAAAAAGAGAAGGAAGGGGATTTGGTTGGTTGCCTTCTCATTTTTCTTTCCTCTTTTATATTTTTGTCCAAAGAAACAAATTTTTATTTTGTTATCAGGAATTGCAATAGGAGCATTTTGTGGTGTTTTTCAAATTTTATCGCAAGATTCTTGGTTTATTTTCAAGAATTTATACATTGAGTTGAGTGTTGGACGTTAGATGAGATTTTGAATTTGATTTTAATCTAATTTAAGATTCTTAAATTTCAGCTTTTGTTCTTTCCATTTTCCACATTAAAATATCAGGATTCTATTTTTTTTTTCAAGTTGACCTAGAAATGACCTTAAAGAACAAGTTTAAGGTCAGAATTAAGGTCACTATGGAATTTATCATTTTGAGTTGATAAAGGAATGTCCTTATTGTCATTGGAAGGTATTTTATCTTTTTTCTAAAATACCCAGACCTTGTTTAAGTTGAAGTGACCTTTGCACAACCACCAGGGTCAAAGCTACAACCCCAGTACATATTTGTACGTAAAATTTACCGCTCTTTCCATTACCGTTGTCAAAAATAGGGTTTCCCATTTAAAAAACAAAATTGGCATTAACATGACCTTGAAGGACAAGTTCAAGGTCAAAAGAAAAGTCACTATTGAATTGATCATTTTGAGTTGATGAAGGAATATCCTTGTTATCATTGGAAGGTATTTTATCTTTTCTCTAAAAGACTTTGCGTAACCGGCAAGGTCAAAACTAAAAACTGAGTACATTGTTTTACGTAAAATTTCTCGCTCTTTCGATTGCGATTTTTAAAAATAGAGGTTCCCATTAAAAAAAGGTGACCTTGAAATGATCTTGAAGGAAAAGCTCAAGGTCAAAACCAAGGTCTCCATTGGATGCCTTGTTTAAAGTTACTACAGAAATGACCTTAACCTCCTCGGAAATAGTTATATGTTGGGTTGTGAGTCATGGGCCTGCATATTCATGGAGACACATGACTTTGCACAGGTATGAAAAAAACCTTCTTGAAATTCCGAATTCCCACACCGACGCGTCTAAATATAAAACATATAGAAGAGAATAAAAAACGGTTCAAGGCGATATCATCAAAAATGCCGCGTGGCTGGACATTTTTCCAGTTTTCGGCAATGTGCGACGGTGCGAGTATTACACAGCTCCACAAAAAAAATCGAGAAAAGTACACCTGGAGTCTGACTATGTCTGTCATATGTTTTCGGGGTCGCTGAATCCTAATTCGGAGTCCGTTTGGCTCCATCACGTCAGATTACGTCCATAACCTCAAAAAACATGAAAATCGCTGATATAAGGTGAAACAACATTCATACCTATGAAAAGTGGTCATATCCTATGTTTTCGAGGTCGCTGAGTACGAATTCGGAGTTGTTGCGGTGCAATTCAAAAATACATGTCTTACATAAAATTACCAATTCACCGTTTTTCTTTTAGGTGAGGGACGATGCGTGACGTCATAGAACCACAACGACTCCGGATTCGTACTCAGCGACCTCGAAAACATAGGATATGACCACTTTTCATAGGTACGAATGATGTTTCACCTTAAAGCAGCGATTTTCATGTTTTTTGAGGTTATGGACGAAATCTGACGTGATGGAGCCAAACGGACCCCGAATTCGAATTTAGCTACCCCGAAAACATATGATAGACATAGTCAGACTCCAGGGGTACTTTTCTCGATTTTTTTTGTTTAAGATAAAAATTGCTTTGCAGGATGAAAGCTTCATTTTTAGAATTCTATGTTTCTACCTAGACTAATTTTTTTTTCCTGACCATCAACATTTAAATAATAGCATTTTAATCTTTTATTATTTTTAACAAATGATCTTTTATTAAGGGATTGAAACAATATTTCAGATCCAAAATTACAATTTGCAAATTTATGTATTTATTGGAAAAAAGACTTTTCTACCGTAAAAGATGTCTTTTTAACAAAATACTTGAATTTTCAGGAGAATAGTTAAATTTGCAAATAAAATAATTGAATTTACAACCTGCAAAGATGAGTTCTCAAGAAAGTGTAATTGTTGATACTTAAACCAAAAAAGATGAAATTTCATTCAAAAAATGAATTTTAAAACTAAAAAGCCGAATGACGAATCTTCTGTACAGAAATTTAATTTTCATCCCGAAACGGGAATTGCAGATCAATTTAAAAATCTTTAACCCCTCCCGCATATTACTCCCTTCCTTATCGAGTGAGTCACGCTCACCCTGAAAGGGATATGGCTTAATGGTATAATAATGGCTCTAAGAAAGCATCCAGAGGCGACTGTCGTCACCTCCAACATTCACGGCCGCTGTGTGAGCATAACAGTGGTAAAAGACGAACTGCAAACTACACCATTCGCCTAATTTTGTACCTACAACATCATCGCAAATAAGTTCATACATCGTATTAAATTAACTAATTATATCGTCATCTCATCAGTCACTTGACTTAGTCCGTGGCTATGATGGAAAACCGGGTTCTTCTTAACCCAAGAACAAGTTTGAAAAAAAAACTTAATAATGATAGGGATGTGGCGAACCCATCGCCCGAGAGCTCCGGCTCTTGCAGTCAGCCACGTTGTATTGGGCTAACTCCCCAATGCAACGAATTATGCGGTTACGTCACCAGGATCGCGCAGTGCCACCCACAATAGGCCTCTCTCGGATGGAGGCCATGTTTCAGTTGGGAGTGGCAATAGGACCGAACCGAGGCGACGACCAGGCAATAGCCCCGGACAAACGCGAGATCATCAGTTTAAGTGGTCGGACTAACTCAGGAGGGACATCCTTACCTGTTGGCAAAGAAGCTCACCGGCGCGAAGAGGATTCATGCAGAGGTTACATGACCATTGGGTCAATATGCAACCGGAATATGCTCATAAAACGCCTCAGTATTTAAGAGATCAGGTATCCTTTTTGCGCAAAAACGGATATTTCGTAGCCAACTCAACAAGATTCCGGCTTGCCAGCGTCAGGCTCATTCCATCGCAAACCGGATGCAAAAGGCTGTTCTTTTGGGATCACTTCATCTGGTCCGTCAACACTGTTCCTCATAACATTCTTCAAAGATTAGTAGCTTTAAAAAAGTATCCAGAGGTGAAATCATCTCCAACTGTCACGTCTGCCGCGTAAGGTCATCCGCGGCTAGAGACCTGACTCCAAGGAACAGTGTTGAACGATGTTCTATCGCGTAAATTTCCCGCTCTTGCTTACCTTCTAGGACAGAAGGAGCAGAAGTGGATGACGCAAACGTTCCAGTTGCGTTGGGATTGGTTGCCTCCATAATGATAAATATGAATTTTCAGCAAGAAAATTAATATGCAAGGAAATAGTTAAATTTCCAACCAAAGAGATAACCCTTCCTTCAAACAAAACAAAAAACAAAAAAATAATTTTAACAAAGCAGTTCAACTTTTACCGTCACAGTTGAATTTTCAATTAGGAAAAATCACTTTTCAACAAAATAGTTAAACTTTCAACCAGAGGAATTCATTTTCAACTAAAATAATGAATCTTCAAGCAAAAAAATGATTTCTCAACAAAGTGGTTGAAACAAAAAATTTTCAACAAAATAGGTGAATCCACAAGCAAATAAGAATAATTTTCGACCTAACATTTGCATTTTTATCCTAGCCAGATAAGACTTCTACTGAAACAGATGAATTTTTAAATGAAAAAGGCGAATTCTCAACAAAACAGTTGAACTTTTAACCAAAAAGGATGACTTTTTAACAAAATTGTTGAATCTTCAACTAAATAGTTGCATTTTTATCCAAGAAACATGAAATTTGTACTAAAATAGATAATTTTTTAAATTAAAAAAAAACAAATGTTCAAAAAAGTAGTTAAATTTACATCCAAAAATATGTCAGCTTGACTTTTCGACATAAAAATATGAGTTTTAAGCAAAAAGTAAATTTTCGAGGAAATGCTTTAATTTTCGGTCAAACAGTTGAATTTAAAACCGAAAAAGATGACTTTGTAACGAAATTGTTAAATTTTCAACTGGACAGTTGCACTTTTATCCAAGATCAGATGAATTTTCAAATTAAAGAGAAAAGTTTCCAACAAAATTGTTGAATTTTCATAAAAAAAAGATTTCATTTGACTTTTTAACACCCAAATATGAATTTTCAACAATAAGTACATTTTCTACGAAATACTAGAATTTTGAACACAACAGTTGAATTTCCAACCAAAAAGGATGACTTTTTAACAAACTTGTTGCATTCTCAATCAAATAGTATCATTTTTATCTAAGAAAGATGCAATTGTTACTAAAATAGATGATCCTTTAAATTAAAAAGCAAATTGGCAAACAAATAGTTTGATTTTCATCCAAAAAAGATTTCAGTTGACTTTTGAATGCTACAATACAAATTTTAATTAAAAAGTAAATTTTCTATGCAAATTGTTGAATTTCTAAACCGAAAAGAGGAATTTTTAACAAAACAGTGCAATTCTCAACGAAAAAGGATGAAGTTTTAACAAAATTATTAACTTTTCAACAAAAAAAATGATGTTGAAATTTCCGTTGCACATTTTTGCATCTGACCATAGTTTATATAAAACAAAAAGAAACAAGTTTTGCAACAAAGGTTCTTTGAACCCGATTATAGCCGACATTTATTAAAATTTGTACATTTTTTTCTCATTCTGTTAAAGGACGCATCGAGGGAAAAAATTTACCTGATAATTTTTTTCATCTCTCCAAACATTTATTTAAGGAATAAAAAATTAATTTAAAATAAAAGAAATTTGTGAAGATCAACTGGGACTAAACCAACTACAATCGTGTAACAATGGGAAGGTCTTTCGAGGTGTTGCTTCCTTCGTTCGACCCCCCATGGGTGGAAGATTAGTGCCGGTCGAGCGGACGATTCTCGTCTCGTGACCCCTTGTTTAAGATAAGAGCCAGCGGAGAAAAATCAAAATTTTGTAGAATATGAATGCATCCTATTTTAATATGCTGCATTAGCCTAGTTATATTATTACGAAGAAATCAAAAAAAGATTGAAAAAAGCGGTTAATATTTTCAAGTACTAAAATTGTAAAAAAAATAGAAATGACTCGAAAATGTTCATTCAGGGGCTTTCAAGGTCTCTGAATATGATTCTGTTGTCAGAACAACAAAACTCAAAATGACGGATCCAATGTGGCGGACTGAAAATATGAAAAACATCGGAATGACTTGAAAATGTTCACTCAGGGGTTTTCAAGGTTGCAATATGGCGGATCCAATATGGCGGACTGAAAATATGAAAAATATCGGAATGACTCAAAAATGTTCATTCAGAAGTTTTCAAGGTCGCTGAATATGATTGTGTTGTCAGAACAACTAAATGCGAAATAATGGATTCAACGTAAGAATTGCGAAATTGAGAATGGCGGATACAGCAATTTTGAATCCGCCATCTTGGAATATGAATTTTGGAATTTAGACGTGGAATTAATGATCAGCGACTTGAAAAACTAACCAAATCATGTTTTCGGCTGATTACATGTAAATATAATTATCCGCCATCTTGAATCCGCCATCTTGGACGATGAATTTTCAAAATGGACTGTATATCCATGATCAGCGCGTTTGAAACTAACAGAAGTATGATCCCAGCAGATTTTGTAGGGATAAAATGATCCGCCATCTTGAATTCGCCATCTTGGAATATCAAATTTGGGATTTTGACCCCGGATTCGTGATCAGCGACCGCGAAAACCTCCAGACAGAGATTTTGTGGGAGAAGTTCCCACTGAGTTCGTGGAAAATGATTTTTTTGTTGAAAAACCAGTATTTTTTACACTTTGTTTATTTACAACAACTCGAAAAATAATGCAAATCACTTTAAAACCATCAAAGTATGTTCTCGTATCATATTGTGACCTAAAAAATGTAGAAACACCGGCAAGATTCTCTCGAGTCGAAAATATTATGTGAAAATATGATGGTAAAAAGGTGGCATAAATACATGCCACTATGCTTCAACGGGTTGACTTATATATAATAAGGGTTCACTACATTACACTTATCGCTTCTTAACAACATTTGAGATGAGATAGCATGCCTTTTTTATGCACAGATATATGCTCGTTTTTCATCTCCTATGTAGAAAGGTAAGTTTTGCCTATTGCACGTTGAAAATTTAAAATAAATTTATCAAAAATATAAAATTAATATAATAGAATATTTCAAATTTTTCAATCATCCACTAAAGCTACTGTACAATATAGTTTATAGAAATAAAGGATGATTTATTGCTTTCTAGCTAACTAATTAAATTCAACGGACAAAAATAGTTTCTATAATGTTGAATCTTCTAGAACTTTGAAACATAGAAGCATATATATTACTATCAGATACCATGAAAACCTACCTTACCGATATTCTACAGCTGTAGTGCTTAGTTTCTGGAATATTCCTAATGACGTCATCAAATTAAACTGCGCAATTTTTTCGTTAACAAGTTCAAGCTTATTTTCATTGACGCATTACATTTTGCGTTGTAAAAATAATTATACCCTAAACGTGTCGATTATAATGCAGAATCTTCCGGAACTTTGTTGCATTATATGATGCAATATCTGGCAATAGTGCACAAAAGTCTCCCAGAAAATTGGTAGAGGGCTATGTATGACATCCTGTTTTGTCTATATAAAAATTTAATGTATTGCTTCCTTATAGATAAGTCTTTAACTAACTAAAAATCCCTGTATTTAGTCATTTAAACTTCTGGAACTTTAGGATAAAGTGACAGATATATTATTAAAGAACATT